>BQNB010001197.1:0-110700 GCA_026074375.1 Tanacetum coccineum
TTCAGAAGATTCTTCATATATAACTGATGGCAAACTTGAGTATCCTCGAAAATTGTTTCTAGGGTAGAAATCCTAACGCGAACAAAAGCAATATTGTCTCTTAGTAAGTAGGCTCCCCTGTGGCCCTGTTGTTTTCTTTTGAGCATTGATTTGTATAATGCCTTTTCTCTCTACATGCATTACAAGTTACGGATACTGGTTGTAGGTTGTTTCTAGTGGCTGGTCCTTTGTTTCTGCAGTTCCTGGTCAGATGACCTACCTTGTTACAAGTCTAACACTTGACAGTGCAAGGTCCTATGTGATGTAGGGTGCATCTTGTACACAAGGGACGGTTTCCAGTATACCCATTGTTGGCAGTATAAGCTCTGAAGGTTTCTTGCATAGAATTGTGTTTTGTTACTTGATCTATTAACCTTTAGGCTATGTTAATGGCTTCCTTCAAAGTTTGAGGCTTTGAAGCGGTAACATTTCCTTCAATACTCCTGGGTAATCCCCTGATGAAGACTTCCATGAGTTTCTCAGAATTTGGCACCATGTTTGGACATAAGACTGCTAATTCTTGGAATCTTCTAACGTAAATCTTGAGATCATCTCCTTTCACAATCAAGTTGTAAAATTCGTCTTCCATTTTCTTGACTTCAGTTCAAGGGCAATACTTATTGGTTAAGAGTCTTTTCAATTCGGTCCAGGTGATCCTGTTGGCTTGTTCTATCCTAATAGGTTGGATGTATGCATTCCACCAGGATAAGGCGTCATCGGTTAGAGTACCAGTAGCAAATGTCACTCTGTCTTCCTCGACACACTTGCTACGAGAAAATACCGATTCAGTATGTTCAAACCAGCGGATGAGTCCAACAGCTCCTTCTGTACCATTGAAGTAGAAAGGTTGACCGTTTATGAACTCTTTGTAGTTTCCTCTTTTTGCTACAGGAATTTCTCTGGGTTCAGTGTTCCTATTGGGATTGTCGGCATATGCCATGGCAGCAGCTTGTGCTTCTAGAGCGGCAGCAATACCATCAATAATCAGTTGCCGAATGGCAGCCTGAGTCATAGCTGGTGCTGCAGATGTTGATGTTCTCTTGGGAGGCATCTATCAACATATACAAGACAACACAGAATTTAGGATCCATAAAATGATATAGTCATATCACAAGTGAAGGTATTATAAAAAGACTTGTGATCATTCTCGGATATTGCAGGCTACAACGGAAAATTTTAGAATTTTTCATAATGATGAAGACGGAGATAATGATGCAAATGATGGAGATGATGATGAAAGAGAGATAAGCTGGAAATAAGGTACGTAACAAAAATTGCCTTTATAAATAACTTGCCTTCTTACTGTACATAGTCAAGATTTGACAAGCGTTTTTATTTATACCACACATCCCATGGCTAGGATAAAGCTATAACTATTCTAAGAGTTTGTTGATTTCGAACCGGTAGATGACATCCTAAAGATCTTCCTAATCCGTTTGGTGTCGAGCTTGGATTTTCTCAATGATTTGTTCAAGATCGGAAATTCTGTAGTGAGCAAAGGCAATCTTATCCTTTTGCCCTAACTGCTTCTTTTGAAGTTTGATAATCTGAGTGCGGATTCTCTTAAGTTCGGTCTTTAGTTTTGTTACCATTAATACGTCCTTCTTCCATTTTCTCAATGCGGTGAAAAGAGAGTTCATCTAAGTAATTCAAAATATCTTCGATTTGTTCCTCATGATGTTTCAGATGCATCTTAATTGAACTTTTTCCTATTTCTAATATCTGAGGTGCGGTAGGAGTATAAACTGAGGAAGATGGTGATACCAAATCACAAGTTTGATTCCGAGATGGATTAGATAACGTAGTTGAGGAAGAAGATGGGGAACATATTCGTTTCTTAGGTGGTAATAGTTCTTCAGGAACAAAGAAATATCGAGGATCAAATAGTAATGATGGTGGTAATACCGGAGATGGAGTCAAATGCTTTGGAGTAATAGATCTAGGTGATGAAATAGGTAATTCCTTAGCATAAAATGCTTGTACGTCCTTCAAATAAGTATTATTGTAGAAAGATAAGAATACCGGAGTTTTCCGAAGAGTTAAAAGAATTGCTTCCCGATGAAGCTGGGAAATAATCCGATGAGACCGAAGTATAGTTAAGAATATTCATAGAGGAAAAAGCATCCTCAATATCGGAAGTAGAGCGGTTGGGAGAAGACATCGTTCTGTTAACAACCTAGTTGTAAATAACATAAGTTATTTATGATATAATATAGTATAATAATTATGTATCTTTACATACTGATCCGGATTGTAGTGGCACGGAGGACTTTGATGGCTGAAAAAGAAATGTGGTTATAGTTAAGGTTTTGACCTTGTTCTCTATAACCATGGCGCTGATACCAATCTGTAACACCCCCTATTTTTTACAATATAGCACGTAAGCTAATCTAGGTATAAAATCCTGGAAACAACAATCATAATCATAGAAACGACCCAAAAGAGACGTTTATTCAAAAGATATGTTATCATTCATTTCAAATCATAGTATTAAAAATGAAGGTCCCAAAATACAAGAAACATAAAAAAGTGAATTGATTAACAAGTTTTAGCCCATCTCGAGTCCATGCCACAACCGTGCCGTATATTTGGCTCAATAACCTAAGATAAACATGAAAAAGTCAACAAAACGGTTTGAGTGAAATTCATAGGTTTGAAAATGTAATAGATGAATACAAGTTATAGTGGAAATACTAGTATTGCAGGGATAATTATCATGGAGAACATTTAATATCATGGAGAACAGTATTATCATGGGAAAACAGTTGAATATTATCATATGGTTGAATATTATCATATGGTTGAATGCAAGTCATTATAATGGTAATAATTGTAACGAATACAATTTTCATGGAAAATCAAGGTAACATTATTATTGTACCTAAGCTCATGACATCAATACATTAACAGGGAAATCACCGTAGTGATATTGGTTAGGGACAAATGTCCCCGTGGAAAAGGTAACTTGCCAAGGTTACCTATTAGGACAAATATAGTTGTGTATGACAACCCCAAGCTAGTATACAAACGGGAGCCGTCACCCCCAATAGATCTATTCACAATATTCGCGTTCACTCGCAATGCAAGTAATTAATGATTCATGATATGGAAATAATGGCACTGGAAGCTACTTAGGCAATAATATATCTGGATAGCATACATTTAGAAAACACTTGCATTCATGGTTTATATCAGGTATCACAGGTTTATAAAGTATTCAAAAGATTAAAATATGTGGAGTTATGAATTCATTAAGTCTTGAAAAGTATTCAACATTGTTATGAGTATATAAAAGAGTTTGTAACAAGCATGTATCCCCTCAGCGGGTTTTTGAAAACATTAAAGAGATTCCTGATAGTAGATGTAATAAATATTCTGAAATGAAAGCTGACGACCTTATCACAATCTTAACGAGAATGTTGATATAGTAAAATGATAGTAAACAGCCACGTCACGCAACCTGAGTAAATATGTTAGTCTTAGGAAGATTGTACTCTAGAACTTTAGTTTTAAGAGTTATGAGTTTGATTGAAGAGTTTGGAATTATTGTATCACTGTTCGGCCATCATAATTCAGAAGTCATTCAGTAAACATTGTGGAGGCAAGGCACTTAATCGCTAAACCCAACAACTCATTCAAACGTAAATACCAAGAAGAAACTCCTAAATATGAAGCTCCTATATTGTGAACGAATATAAACGGTTTAAGCATTTTAATCAATATCTGGAAATGTTAAGCACGAGAAGCGTTAATTAAAGTTATGTCTTGTAGAATTTACAAACATGATTGTGCTTATACTTTTTCAAAATGTTACATTTTCAGACCCTTGAGTTTGAAAGTGGCAGGAATTTATCTCCTTGGAGTTTGCACTTTTCGGACTTTGGTCCTCAACTTAAAATATATACCAATAAACCATGTACTTTTAGAAAGTGACATAATAGAACCCTGAAGTTTAATAACTTTGATAAAATGACATATTTAGTCCTTTTAGTTATAAGTTTCCGAAAGTTACGATATATACCCCTTACATGGATAATAATTACAAAACATGTCCAAATTGCCATGCAAGCTTATTTTAACATTTCAAAAGATATTTATAAGTTATAATAAACTAAAATATGAAGTTTAAGATAATGAAAGTTTAAAATAACGATTTGTTAAGCTAGGAAGCAAAACGGATCGAATTAGGGTTTTAAAACGTAAACGCGCGGGTTTTAAGTTCAAATTCCTTCATTAATCAATAAATGGTTATTTTAACATTATTTAAGCATGCTAGGATAGATTATGAAAATATTTAATCATTATAACATTTATTTTAAGAAAAACATAAAAATTAGGGTTTCGGGTGTACGGTTTTGGATCAAAACGGAAAATGAGCATGAATTAAGTTATGAAACTTTAACAAGAGTTTATTTAGGATCATATGAACATTATAAGAGTGTAGGAGCAGAAGTAGAACATCCAGAACCTAGGTTTGAGCTTCAAGGATCAAAAATGGTTTCGGGTAGTATTTTCACTTGTACGCCTGGTATCTTATTCCCGGGGCTTCAAATCTTCAAAGCTTTGCTTAAATGATCTAATTAGATGATCCTAGGATCATATGGAGCAGAGAATGTTTGCTCACTTGGGTTATAGAAAGAAGAAGTGGGGGATGATTTGAAATGGAGGCATAATACCCCTATTTATAGTAATTTTGGAACTTGGTGACTAAGGATGCTAAGAGACCAGGTGAGGACATGTGTGGGAGCTATAGGTGATGTGGAGAGGCTATAGGATGAGTAAGAAGGCTATGGTGCAAGTGGAGGTGGTGTTCAATTACGTTTTAGGGGTGGTTTGGTTTGATTTATACATGCTGTTTTTGGACAGCCAACAACAGTCTTGAATAAAATTGTGCATATGCAACACCAAACTCCTTTGAATGCAAAACAAGTGAGCATTGTTAGATATTGATCCTCTATAACGTTGTAGTTTTACCTATTTGGGGGTTACTATTCAAAAAATTAGTGAAAAATACCATTTACTACAATGTGCCGAATCTGCGCACCTTTGCCATTTCGGCTATAACTAATTCATCCGACGTCGAATCGGGTTGATTCCACCGGCAAAATGATCACAAGACATAGGGCTACAACCTAGTGTTTTCACTTAATACCCAGAACAATTAATTGCCCATATCCTATGTTTTAAATAGACTGATCCGATTCTGAACTAGGGCCTAATTTTAATGTTTTAGGGATTAGAACTAGATTAGGGTTTGTTTCGGGTTTCTAGATTTAATTCATCTATCATGATGTTTATAAATGAGGAAATAGGATTTGTAATGTTGTAAATTAAGTATTTACAACTTATTTGATTTACGGTTTAGGTTTAAAACGGATAAAAACCAAGAAACATGTTATGGTTTAGAAACTAGCTCGGTTTTAGGGTTTAGGATTTTGAATTAGGGTTTTGAGTGTAAAAATGTGTATGAAAGCTTATGAATAGAATAATTAGGGTTTACACATTGTATATTGAGTGTAGTAGCTTGTACAAAAGTGGTGGTGAAGAAACTAGAATTGAAACGATGTAAAATGGCTATTTTTAAGACATGCTTAATGACATGTATATTGAGCTTTAAAATCTTGTTTTAGACATGGAGGAGTTTATATTTCAAAAGAGATGTTCTATTCTTTTGTATATATGTTTTAGTAGCTTGTATATTCACTTTAGATATTAACCCTTCATGAAATTAGGGTTTAGAGGCATACGATAACGGTTTAAAGCCCGTTTTGATATAACGTTGCGAATGGTACATTATAAGGAATAATGAACTTTGTAAAAAGAGAAATTTTTTTTATAGAAGATATTGACTTGACATGTTTATGAGTTTGCTTGACATATATGAAGATCGGATGACATAGGTAGGTTGCTTGAGCTCGTCTACTTTAGTTATGTAAGTTACATGACATCCTGAGATATTGACAATGCAAGTAATGTAATAAAGCGAAAAATGTCCCCGTATAATTGTGATCATAGTAAAATTTTTTTATGCATATGATGTAAAATCTTGGGTTGTTATAAAAACTGAAGCTTTTGATCAATTCGAAATATTAGTAAGAAAATTCAAAACCAATTAGGATGTACAATAGTGTCAATAAGAACCGACCACGATAGGGAATTTGATAATGAGGTGCAATTTGGAGAGTTTTGTAATGCCAATGGAATTACACATAACTTCTCAGCTCCACGCACTCCTCAATCAAATGGCGTGGTTGAAAGGAAAAATAGGACACTTTAATAAAGAGTAGGAACTAAGTTGAATAAGCAATCTTACCACATAAGTTTTGGTGTAACGCAGTTTACACTTCAACATACATTCTCAACTGAATCCTAATTAGAGCCATTTTTGGAAAAACACCATACGAACTCTTAAGAGGTAGGAAACCTACTCTAGATTACTTTAGAGTGGTTTTGGAAGCAAGTTCTTCATTTTAAACACTAAAGGCTACCTTACAAAGTTTGACCCAAATATACGAAGTGTGTCTTTTTTAGGTTACTTCCAAAATAGTAAAGGCTACATCATCCTTAAAAAACAAACTAGTAAAGTTGAAGAACTCACTCAATGTGACATTCGATGAAAATCTCCACCTCTAAGACCACACCCTTGGTGGATGAGTGAGTAATTAGATGAAGAAAGCAATTAAGGTTACCGAAAAGAAAAACCTAGAAAATGACATTGAGGATGAAACTTTAGATATTGATGAAATAATAAATATTAAGGAGTCTAGGAACCATCCATTAGAAAATGTCAAAGTAAACCTTAACCAAAGAACCCTTAGATCACAAGCCCAAAACCAAAGTAACTTCTTTTGTTTTATATCAATTATAGAACCTAAGAATGTGGATGAAGCCTTAACGAATGATAGTTGGATAGTCGCTATGCTAGAAGAATTAAATCAATTCATTGCTAACGATATTTGGGAGTTAGTTCCACAACCTAGGAATATGACAATCATAAGAACTAAGTGGGTGTTTAGAAATAAGTTAGACGAGAACGGGTATTGTTTCTCGAAATAAGGCTAGGTTAGTTGCTCAAGCTATAATCAACAAGAGGGCATCGATTATGATGAAACTTATGCCCAGTTTCTATACTTGAGTCCTATTAGGATACTTTAGCCTAAGCTTGTGGCTTTAGATCTTAAGCTAAACCAAATGGATTAAAAAGTGCATTCCTAAACGTTTTTAACATGAGGAGGTATACGTGGCACAACCTCCAGGATTCATTGACTTTGAAAAACCGGATCATGTTTATAAACTTAAGAAAGCTTTATACGGTCTTAAACAAGCACCCAAAGCTTGGTATGATAGATTAAAAGCTTTTCTTATTAAACATGAATACAAAATAGGAATGGTAGATAACACACTTTTTACCAAGAAGAAAAGTTCAAACCTCATCATCGTTCAAATATATGTCGACGACATTATATTCGGCTCGACTTGTCGAGACATGTGTGATGAATTTGCCAAAATCATGCATGATGAGTTCGATATGAGCATGATAGGTGAACTTAACTTCTTCTTTGGATTACAAATAAAACAAATAGAAGATGGTATTTTCTTTAATCAATCTAAGTATATTAAAGAAATTGCTTATAAATTTGGCTTAGACAAAATAAACCAATGAAAACCCCCATGTTCCTCCGATACTAAACTCCACGAAAGACGAAGAGTAAGAGTCGTAGATTAGTACCAAGTATCGGAGGCAAGATAGGTAGTTTATTATACTAACGACAAGTAGGCCTGATACATGTTTAGTGTCTTCTTTGTGCCCGCTTCTATGAGGCTCCCGAAACCTCCACCTTGAGCGGTTAAGGCTTATCTTCGATACATAAAAGGCACTACAAACTAGGAAAATGGTATCCTAAGAGTAGCGGCATAGGAAATCAGTAAGTATATGCCGACTCTGATCATGCGAGAGATTATGTGGACCGAAAGAGCACTAGCGGTATTTGTACGTTCGTGGGATGTTGTTTGACATCTTGGTTCTCGAAGAAACAAACCGCTCTTGCTATATCCACTACCGAAGCCGAATACGTAAGCGCCGAAAAGGCATGTCAACAAGCACTAGGGATGAAACAAGCTCTTATCGACTACGACGTTCGACTCGACGACGTCCCAATCATGTGCGACAATAAAGGCGCGATTGACCTTAGCAAAAACCCCAGTGCAACATTATCGAACTAAGCATATCGAAATTACCTCATCAACTTTTCTCGGAGATAATGTCCAGAAAGGTACATATCTCAACGAAAAAGTGTCTCCGATGACAACATCGCCGACATTATTAATGAAACCCCTTAAACGTGAATGTTTAACTATCGACGTCCGATAGATTAGAATGATGGAACACATTCCATAAATAGTATTAGTCCGCTTCTCTTTCTTCTGTCTCAATTCTAGTCCGCGTTCCATTCCGCGTCGTGACAATTTAACT
Organism: Tanacetum coccineum; assembly: GCA_026074375.1. Taxonomy (NCBI): domain Eukaryota; kingdom Viridiplantae; phylum Streptophyta; class Magnoliopsida; order Asterales; family Asteraceae; genus Tanacetum; species Tanacetum coccineum. The sequence goes on from BQNB010001197.1 coordinate 8,513, forward strand.
ACTTCATCCGAAGCTAGTTAGACATTTTTAATTCGCAAAATGCAAATTAATTAGTCACTCTTCCTAGTAAATTCATGTCAAAATTTAAAAGTTAAAAAAATTCCATAATGCGGGCGGCTACCATATCTCAGGCGGCCCTCAATCTTTTTTAGGCGGCCCCTTGATCGATATGGGACCGCCACCAGCAGACACCAAAATCTATACTTAGTCAAAAAAAATTCAAAACTGAAAAACAAACACCCCCTCCTCTTGCTGCAGCGACGAACACGAACCAAAACAACCTAAAACTCAAAATCAACCACCAAAACACTAATTGAAGATCAAATCATCACTAATAATCATCTCTAACATCATAAAGATTATCAATTGTAAGTCATTTTATCTATTTTCTTTCAATTTGAGTCTAGGGTTCATGATGAACACTAAAATTGAAATTGGGAATTTTTTTATTTTTCTTTCAATTTTGTACAATTAGGACTACTAGGATATAATTTATAACTATTATGTTTTCCTTAGACATAGGATTTACATACACTAGTGAGTTTGCCAAAAAAATTGATTTCAAACCACAACCCCAATTTTATTTTCAAATTACCCACGTTAGGAACATAATAAAATTGTTGTTATGCATTGTTAATACAACCTAAAAACTTTATAAAACAACATTCATAATGATCTCAAAAACAAAGGACGAGATACCAAAATCATATTTATTTTTGACAGTTTGGATGATCAAGACAAATTAAAGATGCGTATTGATTAACTGTTAGGAATTTATTTATGTCGAGTTAATCGTAACTCCCCATTTGTCACATGTAGGGCACACACTATAACAATGACCGAAAAAAATATTACAAGTAAAGTGGATCATAAAATGTGGCTTATTTTTTTCTTTCTAGGTGCCTCGCAAATCGTCTGACGACCATAAAAATACAAGACACTATATCCATATGATTTCACATGAATACCGTTCACCTATAAGAGAGAGATTAAAAAACCTTGAAAGTCGCTACATTCATGAGGGTCGGGTGGTTTTTTGAGGACTTTGCGGATCTAAACTATGTTCGGTCTTTGTTTCATTTTCTTGAGTTTGAGTGTCTCCTTGAAATTAATGACCAAATTTGTCCTCGTTTCATACTTGAGTTTTATAGTCAATATCAAATAAACTATTCCGACGAAGGTCAAATGTTCATCGAATTTGTGATTCAAAATCAATTCTTTTTAAAACCCACCTAACATTGACCCTCACATGGAACCATTTTATACCCGCCAAACCGTAATCATCAACCGTCAAGTTCATATTCGAGATGAGCATCATGGTGGATTAATGTCAATCGGGAAAGGACTTAGAAACTTATGGAGAAACATGAAGAAGTAGCAAGTATAGAAAATGCTATAAAACATTATTAATCTTATTTACTACCTTATTATGATTAAGCACTTTAACCTATTCTATTTAGTATTAACTTAGAACGTAGTACGGGAAATATAACTTGCCTTGGATGATCATTTCATTTTTATCATCCTAAACCCTTGTTTGTATGCACCTTGATACAATATGGTTACTTATATTATGCTTGATTGTCTCTTAGTTCATATACCTATATGTGTCTCTTTAATAGAATTTAGATTTTGTGAATTTAATTATTAGACATTAGATGATCCTTGGAAAAATAGGATTGCTTGCAAAAGGGTGTCTTTAGGATACTTTTTCTGGACATGTTTTACAAAATTTAAAAAACTGGAAAAATTTTGCTCCTCCAGAAAATGGCCCCCATAAATACTGGGCGGCCCCCTAATATATCTGGGACCACCATGTAATTATGGGACCGCCATCAGAGTCACAAAATTTTTTACTATGACTACTTGATTTTCTGTGCAGTTGACTATTCTCTTCTCTAGGCCTAGCTAAACTTCCTGCATTTTGCTAAACCACTTTTGGATTCTATCCTCTTAATCCCGATGCTTTGCTACTTCAATCCTATGCTTCCTAATTAAATAGGCCATCCTTCCCACTCTTCTTATCATCTTCATCTTCTTCAAACCATCTACCATGGATTCCACTCAAGCCTCTTCTTCTAAACCTTCCAAGAAAATCAAACTAAACATAATCCCTCATAGACAACTATTTGTTAACATTTCTAGTGATGAAGATGTCACCACCACACCTTCTCCTACAACAACTTCTTCATCTCCAACTCCTCCAAATGCACCATCAAAAACTCCATCAACCAATCAACCTCAACAAGCTAAAAGAACACATCTTCTTCTTTTCAATCAAAACTTTAAATTTCACCACCATCATCAAATGAACCAACTTCTCCTCAACCTTTGAACCCTTTGCTTGACAACATCTTAGATGTTCCTCCTAGACCTTCAAACCCTCAACCACTTCAAAGTCATCCTTCTTTGGATATCACTCTTTCTTTGTCACCAATCACTCCTCTTGATCACCCCATTTATTTCAACTATCATTACTATCATGGGTCAACTTGTCTTTATTGCTTTCACAACCGCAATATTATCTTTTCTCTTAGGGATGAGATGAACCTTATGTTTGCTTACATTGAGTATCTTCTCACCTCCACCATAAATTCACTCTTTCTACCCCACCCTTGAAAACTAGGTCATATCACCTCATAATTGGTCATACTATCCCTTTTTGCTCAAATTCATTTCCTATGAATCAAGGATCATCTAGGATTTATGTCATGATTAACTTTATCTACCTTATGTAGTATGTTTAGATTGTGGTGTAATGTATGAATGAATGTTTCTTTGTTAAGTCTTAGTTCTATTTTCCTTGCATGTAGTATGCTTCTTATATGAGCTTATTAAGTAATGAATGAAACTACTTTATGATTTAACTTGCATGAATTGCTATATAGTTGAGAAGATATTGTCTTGCACTTGTACCTCTAACTTTGTTTTGTAGCAAATAATTTTCGTAAGATCGATCCCTTGGTGCCCCAAACGAGGGGGAGCATACATCAAGGGGGAGTCTTGATATCGTCGACTTCTTTCTTTCTACAACAATTCGACGATCATCTTTTTGAATTCGACAAAAAGGGGGAGAAATAGAATGAAAACTCATTAATAATTTGAAACCTTTATTTTATACAAAATGAGTTTATATTTTGTCATCATCAAAAAGGGAGACTGTAATACTAATAATGTCCTAAAAACTTATATATATATTTTTGACCTCTCAATGTTTGATAATAACAAAATGGTAAATAACGTTAATGATAAAAATAACGTTTACTAAATTATTAATGCTAAAATTCTGTTTCTAATAGAGATTATAAACACTTAATTATGAACAAACAAATCATTAAGCATGATTAGTGATCAAGAAAATATTTTTCTCTTAACCATCACATTTTTACAAAAGTATTTTCACAAAAATATATTTACAAAATATTTTTTAATTAAAAGAAAAGTTTTATTTAAAACTTAAATATGAAATTTAAAATTTTCCTCCAAAATGGAAGGTTCCATAACATATACAACATTCCCCACAAGAAGACAAAAACAGGAGCGTAGTCTACTGGGCGGCCCCCTTATAGGTCTGGCGGCCCCCAGATATATCTGGGACCGCCGGGACCGCCTGCAGTGACCGTTGGGTTTTCCTGCCTATAAATACTGCTCCATTCCCAGCAGAAAAACACACCTCTTTGCACGAATTTTTCAGATAACTTTCTCTCTCTAAAAACCTTCTTTCTCTCTCTAAATCTCTTGATCACTAACATCCTTTGATCTTGTTTCAAGTGATCTAATCTCTTCTTCTCATCTCTCATCTCTATCAAGTGCAAAAGAAGAACATTCGTATTCATCAAGAAACGAATTGTTAATTTATGATCCTCCCTCTCTTCTTCAAAAAAATTCTAATTAACAAAGTCTCTATGTGTTATTATCTTGTATAATTATGTGATTCCAGATTGAATTAAATCCAATAGTGTAGAACTTATGTAATAGTGAATGTGAATTTGGTAGATTGGTTCTAGCTAAGATTAGGACTCGACATTTAGCTTAGTGTCAAAAAACAACGACGCAAACGTGTAAAACGTTTTTTCTCCGCCTGAAGATCTTGTTGTACATAGTGAAATCTCACGTAGGATACGCGGGAGTAAGTATGGCGAAGAAGAAGGCTTCGAAACCGAACCACTATAAATCTTGGTGTCTTTGTTTTATTGTTCTTTCTCTTATCTCTTTATATTGTTGTGATTGTTATTCAGTGTTACTTTAGATATTTACATTGTTGATTTATATTGTTGATTGGTTGAACATATATCTTGAATCTAAGTATTTTCAAAGCAAACTTTTAAAACGTAAACCAAACCTGTAAACTATTCAGCCCCCCTTTTAGTTTCCACACTATAAAAGTAATGTTATTTGATGTTATCAAATATCCCCCCGCTTGAATCCTACATGTCCTCAAGTAGCCTTTAGAGGTTTTTAAAAATGTATCCCTAAGGATTTTTCCATTTAAGCATTTATTTGATCTATTACAAGTACACAACCAAACACCTCACGAAATAAGTAGATGAAAACACTCAAATCACTCAACTAATCTATGTGGTAACATGTAACTAATTCGCTCAATTGCTCGGTCATGACGAGTATTCTATCATAGGCTTGGCAAGGATACATATTTCCACCACTAGAGCTAAGGAGTAACAAGTTTATAAAGGTAAAATAGGTTTTTATTATAAGGTTAAGGGTTGATCATTCTACAATCTTTCTCCAAAAGTACTACACCAACAAGCAGGCAGCTGAATCACACATACATGCCTATAACGATGGAATAGTCATGTGAGTTCGATCACATCCTCATTCGATTTTAACCAAAGGTTAGGATGAAGAATGATATAGGGTATGGATCTTCTAACTTTTACCAAAAGTAATAAACCAACAAGGCAGCTGAATCACGCATACATGGCCGTAACGATGGAATAGACATGCATTACTCGATCACATCCTCATTCGAGTAAAACCCAAGGTTAATGATTAGGAAAGGGAAATAAATTGTTGTTAAATAAAAATTACGAAACAAATAGATTAAGTCTAAACAGATAAGGTATAAGTTGCTAGACACTTTTTCCTGACCGTTACCATAAAAAAGACACACTATATACAAACGTGTAGGAACCCGATTTAATGCTTCATAACATAACCCGAACACGAAAACAAGAAACTAGAGAGAGAGAGACGAAATAGAGAGAGAGAAGAGAGAGTTGAGAGAGAATAAGAAAAAGAAATTTAGATATTATGAAATAAATTTTCTAAATAAGAAAAATAATCTATAAATATTTAGAGTATTTTAGAAAATATCTAAATATATATATACCCCTAGCACATTTAATGTGACGCGCGGATATTTAACTAGGACCCGGTCCCGGGTTTTGTTGGGATAAAACCCGAAAACATATTCAATAGTTAGATTATCTATCGAGCCCGAATCGAAATTATCCCTGTTACAAACAATATCTAACTAAATGACCGAAGCTCCATCGTAAGTGACCGAGCTTCCTTGGTTCGTCCAATAAATTGAGGCTAACTATCCTCCCCCGAATTGAGGTCTTGAACACAATAACGAGCTTCCTTATTACTCAAAAAATGAGGCAAACAATCCTCCCCCGATAGTGAGTTCATTGATGACACTTCTTCATGAGATCAGTGAGATTGCCTTTGTCGTTTAAGCTCGAGTGTTCTTGGTCTTTGTCTTCGTTGTATGTTGTAGGCTTGTTCCTTCATGCTTTGCGATTAGAACTTTGAGCCTTTGACATTGTCTTTATCGTCTTTGCCATCTTAGCGATCTATTGTTTTTTGACCAACAACTCATACTTTTGCATTATCTTGAAACTTAAATCAGAGTTTGCGGAAGTCTTTGTCTTTCAAACATGAGCTTTCTAGAATGGTTTTGTCTTCGGTATGAATTGAGCATTTGAATAGGATTGAGGTTGCCGTACCCCGTTTGACTGCATGTTTATGTTAGTGATAAACGAGAAAATTATTTTAAAAAACAATCACGTGTCACTCGTAAAGAGTTATTGTAACACATCGAGATGTGCATGTTTTATCAAATTTCATCAACCGTCAAATCATCTACTGACCAAATCGATATCCAGTTATCACAAGTTTGATTCATATAGAATCTCGCAAGTCACCTACCGCAGTGCTGTTTGATGTTGACACTGGAAAGATTTCCATTCGTCATTGTGAAATACTAAAGAGTATCACTCAGAATGGTCCTGGCAAAATATCACAATGATAGCGTAGGACTCTTGATAAACCCCGCTTGAGAACCCGATGAGTTCCACAAGTTTAGAAATGAAATGAGTCCTAACGAGAATTTGATTGATCTCTTGTCTTAGACCGATTCGTGCATTTGGTTTTAGTATAGAAAATAAGGCTGGAGCAGTTTGCCACCTTTCAATATCAACGATCTCGAATGAGATGTAAATAGATAACGTGTGTATCTCCGTGACAAAGAGACAAGTTTTCTGTGAGAGAAACCCGAATGGCTGGGAAGGTGTGCATTGCATCACTGGGCCATGATGTCGTTTTCAATACCATCAATCCATCTGTTGATTCTGATATCATATGTATTGACCCTGTTTCTGCTTAAGTGTGTGGAGCTTACATGTGAATCTCCATGACAAATGAGACAAGTTTCTGTTGAGAGAAACCCGAATGGCTGGGGAGGGTTGTGCATTGCATCACTGTGTCTATGATGTCGTTTTCAATGTCAGCACTCAATACATTCATCTTCAATCATACCTAAGGACTGCTATTTCTAACTTTGGATTATCCTTGGGTAGATCCTCCGGTTCTGGTTGGATCATAGGATTGATTCCTAACCTAACCACCTTATGACTTCAGAATCGTGTTACAAATTAAGATGTTGTTGGGTTATAAGATCGAAACCATAAAACCTTTTCGTACTGTTCAGCACATGGTGCTCGATTAAATCTATATTTTAAATACATTTTCTCCCCTTATTTTAAATAATAAACACTTGTTTTTGAAAACCTGTGATTAAATATGTCTTGAAAATTCTGTAGTGAGAAATATTATCAGCATGAATGGTTTTTGGAAACATTTTGATAATGTTTGAATAACCATAGGAGTTTGTCGATCGTGATGTATCCAAGAACATTAAACTTTGTTTTAAGAAAAAAAAATCCCCCTCAAAAATTAGGAACCAATTAAGAAATTGTTGTCTTTTGAAAACATTGTGAGGGTGGTGTTGAAACACACAAATTTTAAAAGATTAGATTGTATCGAGAAATTCTTTGAAAAATTTGTCAACTTTTTGAAAAAACCAATGTTAGAGGAACTTCTCTTCTATACTAAGGGTATAGCGCATTGATACGTACACTATCCTTTTCTTGAGCTCTAAAAATAATTGAATGTCTTGTAAGTACAGCTTAAGACGAGAAACGTTAATTTTCTCGTTGTGAGGATAAAGTTATACACTTCTTTATTTGGAAGTCCGGGTTATTACTGATATTTGGGCACAGAATGCCATTTAGAAAATTAGAAATGACATGTTTTGAAACTATTTGAAAACTCTCGCTCGAACTTCATTTACACACCCGTGTCAATGTTAATCGACATTTCTAAGCACGTAAATGTTATCGATTCCAAGAGACATGTCGAGAAGAATCTTTTTGGAAAATTCTATTTTTCTGATTTTGTATTTTCTTTTTGAAGCTTTATATTTTTGTATTTTGCTTTTCTCAAAATATGTACATGGTGATGTTTGATGATGATATCAAGCAGTCTCATTTGTCAGAACCTCCAAGATCAGCTTGGAGTCAAACCATTATACCAATCCTTCTAACTAGGACTTAAACCAATCTTGAGAAAGGGCTTTCGTAAACATGTCAGCTAATTGGTATTCAGTTCTGACAAAATATAATTCAATTATACCATTTTCAACATGTTCCTTTATGAAATGATACCGAGTATGGATGTGCTTTGTTCGCGAATGCTGTACGGGGTTGCATGATATTGTTATGGCTGACTGTGAGTCGCAGTACAACGGTATTTTTTTGTAGTTGAAGCCATAATCTTTAAGCTGTGTCCTCATCCACATTACTTAAGTACAACTTGCAGATAACGCCACGTACTCTACCTCTTCTAAAGGACATTGCAGTGCTGTTTTGTTTTTTGACATCCTACTACTAGTTTATCACCATGGAAACTGTATCCCTTCTCAGAAGTGCTTCTGCGAGTAGCAAAGCATCCGGCATGATCAGCGTCTTAAAATGGCGTTTAGTTAAAGCCAGTTCCTTTGGATACCAGTAGTCCTATGTTAATGGTACCATTTAGGTATTTAAAAGATTCTTTTTACTCCTGAGGTGCTTTTGTGTTGGTCTGTGCTTGATATCGTTGCACATAGTTACTGCTTGCACTTAAGTCTGTATACTAGATGTCAAGTACAGAGGACCCGATCTTACTACATATAATCAGATGGTCTACGGGTTTCTCCACTATAAAATCTAAGATCTGTTTAGGTTTAGTAGCCTATGGTTGTACCAATGGAAGTGGACAATTTACCATATTATGCTTTTTCTAGAATTTCTAAGCGTACTTGGCCTGATTGAATAAAAATAACCTTTTGGGGGGACTGGTGGATTGAAGTCCTCAAAAAAGAATTTCATCTCCCCTATTAAGGACATTTCAAATCTACTGTGCATTAACTTTTCAAATATTTTTAAATATTTAGGGTTTGTAGACCCAAAAATTATGTCATCAACGTAAATCTGTACTAGTAGAATATCCTCCCCGTATTTTATCTTGAATAAAGTTGGGTCAATTGTACTTTTAGTAAAGCCTTTGGATATCAGGAAGTTGGAAAGTCATTTTTCATACCTGGCTCTTGAGCCCTTGCTTTAATCCATATGAAGCTTTCCTCAGAGGTTATAGACTTTTTCTGGATGATCTGGATCAACGAACCCTTCTGGCTGAGCAACATAAACCTCCTCCTTCAGTGGACCATTAAGAAATTCCGTTTTCACGTCCATCTGATAGATTGGAAAAGACTTGTGTACTGCGTGGGCAATGAAAATCCAAACTGCTTCCAAGCGAGCAACTAGTGCAAATTATTCTTCGAAATCAATACCCTCTTCCTGAGCATAACCTTTAGCTACAAGTCGTGCTTTGTTGCGAATTATAGTCTGGTCTTTATCCTTCTTGTTCTTCCATAACCACTTTATAATCATCTTGCCAAATGGTTTGTCGACTAGTTCCCAGACTTTTAGTCTGTCGAACTGATGAAGTTCATCTTGCATTGCTTCGATCCATGCAAAATCAGCCATTGTCTCCTTAATGTTCTTCGGTTCAAACAATAACTCACGTGAGTGGAACATACACATTTAAGGAATCTGTGGCAAGGCTGTCGTTCTTGTTTGAACTGGGCATGTTGGATTTCCACGAAACTGTTATTCTAATTGGGGTGATTCTCTAGTCCATCGGTAATCATGGACTTTGTGGTGTTAAATGAATGCACATCGTATTATCATTGGTGCGTGAGGAAGACTCACCAATTTCTTGTATCGTGTACAAAATGGATGATAAATTATCGTTCTTGAAATGATGCATTGGTGCTGATCATTGTTGTTTTCCTCTCAGCGTGGACCGTGTGTTGGGGGTGGTGGGGGGGTGGGAATTGTAATATTCTTCAAGTAAAGGACTGAAGAGAAATTCTAACCCTTGTTGTAACGGAAAAAATCCAATCTGGTTTTCGTGGAAGGAACCATTCAGTTTTGTCTTGGGGGCCAGGGTCAGAGTTGTCATAATCTGACGCCTTTTGTCTTTGAGGAACGAGGCCTGAGAGACATTTTAATCAGACCATCTCTTGTCGTTGTGGTGCGAGGTCTGAACTGTTGTGATCAGACATCATTTGAACATTGAGGAACGGGGCCTGAAGTGTTATTTTCAGCAGACACCATTTATCGTTGACGACCGAGGCTTGAACTGCTGTGTTCAAACATCATTGAGTGATCATCAGATCAAAATTCCTTGAAGCCCTGTTTTCTGAGATATCTTTCTTTTTCGCAACCAAACTCTGAGTCCTTCCTCTGTAGGATAGAACGATGTACCTGTACTTAAGAGAGTACTTGCACTGACATTTAAGTCTTGGTTCGCTTTCACATTGGTTAGGGATATCTGCATTAGAACCATTTGGGGGTTCACTTTCAACCTTTGTTGTGCTAGAGGCGAATGTCTTTCCTGTTGGAACCCATCTAAGACAAGCAGTCTTGAGAATTCTACCCGTTGGTTGCCACCTAAGACAAGATCTAGGAATTGTTGTTTTCTCATGCACAGTGGTAGTCTTTTTTATTGAAAACCTATGTCCTTTTGGGATCTGTCTTTTTGGTTTCGTTGCAACCCTTATTTGCTCTACGGGTTTGTTTCTGTTTGTTGTCTTATTGGATGGAACCTTAGCACGCGAGTTGACTTCTTTCAGGAATTTTATTACACAAGCATCATGATTGGCATTAAAGACACATTTCTGACACGTTGAGCAAACAAAGTGTTTGGAGTCAGAAAAATTTCTAGGGATCCTAGAGTGTTCATGTGTCTTTTTCTTAGCTTCCTCTAGGTAGTGATTATGAACAATGTCGTTTGAGCTATACCTAGATGAGCTTGATGCAATCATGTGATGAGGTTTTGCAGGGGCAGATTCTCTTCTCTTAGGCAGATAATGTGTAGTGACTGGTTTTGACAAGTCGTTGTTCACATCAACTTGGGAGGCAAACCGTGGTTTTGAAATTCTAGGTCTTTCAGACTTAAACGCAGTCGGTTGTCTAACAACGGATTGGTTTTTGAGTGGTTGTCCAACCGGTTTTCCCAAGATTGATGGCTTTGCAAACTTAGTATTCACACTATTTCCTGTTAGTTTCCTTAACTCATTTTTTAATGCTGCAATTGCAAACCCCTTTTTCTGAATCTGAGCTAGTACATCAGCATTTTCATTAGACTTTTTGTTCAGTTGTGCCATTAAAGAGTCATTCTTTTGTCCTTCTTGGTCTGAATCGTGTTCCATTTGTAGAATCAAACAGATCTTTGTTAGTCTGTTTTCAAGTGCTCATTTTCTTATAAAATGCTCATCTCTGCAAGATATTTGCCACACTTATGTTCCAATTTCGATGTTTATTTGTTTTCAGTTTTTTATTTTTGAGTTACAATCGATGTGTCATTTTTAACTTTGGCTTCATTACTTTTCTCTTTTAAAAATTGACTTTGTTGCCCTGATTTTAAAACATTGTTTTGCATTTGTAGTTCAAGATTAATACAATGTGCTTCGAGTTTTGCAAAATCGACTCAGATTGAGGAGTAACTGGTTTGGCGATCTCTTTGCCTTTGTGTCTGGTAGACGCACTTGGTCGTTTGGAAGAAGATTGCATGTATGATGGTGCACTCGATCTTTGAGGTTTTGGTTCCTGATAGTAGTTATCTGAACATGGTTGAGCAGCCGCAAGAAGTGCTAATGGATTTGCACTTCTGGCTAATCTCTCAGAACGGATATCATTAACTTCGTTTTGAAACTGCTTCAGAACGTCAAACAGCTTGTGATATGAGACCGTGTCTATTTCCTGTCCCTGCTTGACAACTGTCACAAATCTTGACCATTCTGGTTGAAGTTGTTGAAGAAATTGAACATTCACTTGCATTGGTGAAACTTGCAAGTTGTTCCTTGTCAACTCATTCATCAGTTTATAAAACCGGGAGTAATAAGACTCCATGGATTCTCCATCTCTAGAAGTAAATTTCCCAAATTCCCAAAATAGATTGGTCTTCACATCTTGTACGTTCAACGATTCCCCTTGTTGTAGCCTTTCAATGGCTGTCCACATCTCCTTTGCTGTGTTACATGCATCAACAGTTGAGTAAATTTCATCCCCAATACCAGTCAGAATCAAGAAAATAGCTTCCTTTTCAGCTTGAAAGTAAAGTTTGTTCTCTGCTGTCATGTTGTGTATTGTCTCTACTTCTTCATGTGCAGCTACTGGTAGAATGTTCTCTGCTGCTTCAACTGCTGCAATGAGTACGTTCGTAGGCAAATATGGACCGTCAAAGATGCACTTCCTCAGATATTCACCATTCGATTTAGTGTCAAGGTATCGTAGAAAACGCGAATGCCACTGAGAATATCTCCCTGGTCCAAGCATCGGTGGACGCTCTTTTGAACCAGCTGCCATTATATTGTTATGCATTTGGCTATCTGTGGAGGATGTGTTAATTGGAGTAGACATGATGAATGATTGGTTATTTATTATGAAGTGTGAAAGATTTTGTTGGATCTTAAGTGGATATTGTGATTGAAGTTGTGGTTTTGTAAGCAATTCACGTTCACGGGATTTTACACGTCTATGATTAAAACCGATAAATGAATTAACGGGATTTTACAGAATCAATAGAAACCGTGTTGATTGATGCGGAATCAGCGGCCAAAAATTCCAGAAAAACTGAAAAATGTCAAAAAAATCATAGAAAACAAGCTTTTTGGGCCTCGAAAAATCCTTAACCTGCCAAAGGGTGGTTACAGCGTGATCCGTCTCGTTTTTCTCTTCGATTTGAGAGGTCACGGGCCTAAAACGGAGTTACGGATCAAAAGTTATGGCTGTTTTACTGAAACCCTTTTCGTCACACAAAAAAATTTCGTTCGGTCCAAAAAAAATTTCTCGTTCGATCAAAAGTTCCGCTCGTTCGATCGCTCGTTCGATCCGCTCGTTCGATCGCTCGTTCGATCCGCTCGTTCGATCGCTCGTTCGATCGCTCGTTCGATCGCTCGTTCGATCGCTCGTTCGATCGCTCGTTCGATCGCTCGTTCGATCGCTCGTTCGATCGCTCGTTCGATCGCTCGTTCGATCGGCTCGTTCGATCGCTCGTTCGATCGTTCTTCACGAAAATTTCCGCTCTTTTTTCACGCGATTGGTGCCAACGTTTTTCTGCTCGTTTTTTCTCTTCTTTGCACCCGAGTATCACCAAAACGAACGCTTCCAAACTGCCGAATCCAATAGGCTTATAACAACAAAACAAACCACGAATCCAATAGGCTTATACCAATAAAACAAACCACGAAATCCACCCGAGGCGATTGATACCAATTGTAGGAACCCGTTTAACCACTTCACTTCATAACCCGAACCACGAAACAAGAAAAGAGAAAGAGAGAGAGAGACGAAATTAGAGAGAGAGATGAGAGAGAGTTGAGAGAAAAGAGATGAAAAGAAATTTAGATATTATGAAAAATCATATGGAAAATATCTATATATATATCCCTACAACGCGTGGGATATTTACACATAGGACCCCAGGCTCGGGGTTTTGCTGTGGATATAAATAACCCGATACATATACAATATTGATTAACTATCGAGCCGATTCCATGATAATATTTATTACACGTTAACTAAATAAAGACGACGCTCTCCATCGTAAAGTGACCGAGCTTCCATGTGCAACTGGAGCAAAGGTTTCATCATAGTTTATGCCTTCTTGTTGATTGTAGCCTTGAGTTACAAGCCTTGCCTTGTTTTTTTTATTACAATGCTAGTTTCATCCCTTTTGTTTCTAAACACCCATTTAGAGCCAATTATGGTTTTTCCATAAGGTACAAGAACCAAAATCCAGACTTTGTTTCTGCTAAATTGATTTAGTTCCTTTTGCATGACATCAACCCATCCAGAATGCTTAAGTGCTCCAGAAACCTTTTTAGGGTCTTATTCAGATAGAAAGTTTACAAACAGACATTCATGAGCTGAAGCAGCACTAAGTTCTTTGGCCATAGCCCTAGTAAGCATTCTAGCTCCTGTATTGCCTATTATATTAACCAGCTTAATATGTTTGTCCTGAGACCATTTGTCTTGAGGAGCTGGAGAGGCCATGGATAGGATGGATAAAGAGGGATTGATTAGGATTAGAATTGTATTTGAAACTAAAGCATCCTCAGCTGGAGAGGATAGTAGTTTAGGGTTCTGAACATCTTTAGTGATTATGATGTTTTCAATGATATGTTTATCATTGTTATGATTTGAGTGCTTAGATTGATCATCATTTAAGATTTCATTATCTTGAGTAGAGTGGTCATTTTGATCAGCTTGATCATTTTGATTATATGAACCATCAGTGTCAATGACAGCAGGTTCAGGTCTTTCATAGGGTTCTATTAAAGAAACAACAATGCTATTTACTTGATACCTTTAAGAAGGTTCATATAGATGAAGATACTCATCAGGTGGGTATCTTTCAGATTCAGCAATGGTGATATTGTCATCTGAAGGTTTTGTGAATTTGATAGCATTAGTGCTTTCATCAAATGTAATGTGATAGGTTTCTTTAGTTTGTTGTCTTCTGGTGTTGAAGACTCTGAAGGCTTTGGAAACAAGTGAGTATCCAAGGAAATAACCATCATCAACTTTTTTTTATCAAACTTCCCTAAATAATCTTTATGATTATGGATGTAAACTGGACATCCAAAGACATGAAGGAAGTCAATGTTTGGAATTCTCCCACGAAATATTTCATATGGAGTTTTGAGATGTATCTTAAAAATAGTGGACCTGTTTTGAGTGTAGCATGCAGTAGCTACAGCTTCAGTCCAGTATTGTTTTGAAAAGACAGATCCTGAAAGCATTGTTCTTGCAGCTTCTATGAGAGTTCTATTTTTCCTTTCAGCAACACCATTTTGTTCAGGTGTGTATGGAGAGGAAAAGTTTTATGAATCCCTTTTTCATCACAGATCATGATAAGAATGCTGTTTCTAAATTCAGTACCATTGTCAGTTCTGAGTTGTTTGATTTTGATGTCATTTTGATTTTCAACTCTTTTGAGGAATGACATAATGGTTTTAGGTGCATGGCTCTTCTTTTTCAGAAAGTATACCCAAGTGTACCTTGAGTACTCATCAACAATGACAAGGGTGTACTTTTCATGGTTAATGGACCTCGGAGTTACAGGTCTAAATAAATCCATGTGAAGAAGATGAAGACATTTCTTGATAGAAGATGTCTTCTTTGTTTTGAATCTGGCTCTATGATGCTTTCCCTTTTTTACATGATGAACATAGTTTGTCCTTCGAGTAGACAAGTAAGGGAAGACCAATAACAATATTTTGTATTGCCAGTTGGTTTATTGTTTTGAAATTTAGCTGAGCAAGTCTTTTGAGCCAAAGCCTGTTAAGATTTTTAGTGGCTTTGGCAAAGAAACAAGATAGTTGTGCAGAAGATGTCATGTCAAGAACATATACATCTCTTACTCTTAGAGCAATCATAACAATCTTTGTTAGAGTTAAAGATTGTTTCTCTTTTCTCATTAAATTGAACAATATATTTAGCATCACATAGTTGACTGATGCTAACTAAATTGTATTTGAGACCATTTACAAATGCTACTTTTATGAAAACTATACCATTACATTCTATAGAACCATAACCTTCAGTGGTGTATGTAGAGTCATCTTCAAATACCACCTTGGGTCCTGGTTGTTCCACATATTTGTGCAAGTAACTTTTGACACCAGTCATATGCCTTGAGCATCCACTATCTAGGTACCAGATGGGCTTCCTGATGTCACACTGCACAAATAAGTTTAGAATGGTTTGTTTTGCTTAGAGACCCACCTTTTAGTAGGAGTCTTAGATCTTGTAGCATTTGATGTTTAGATTGGAATGCTTCAGCTTTCTTAGCTTGTAGTGCTTCACCCCTTCTAAGCCACTCAATGTCATTGTGATATGTAGTATGAACCGTACTACCACAAGTTTCACAACTTTTGGTGACATGTTGAGGGTTTCTTGGTTTGATTCCTCTTCTTAGAGAAATGACCCTGTTATAACCATGTGTATCATGATCATAACTTCCATGCAAGGAGGGAGGGGGTTTTGAAGGTCTTGGGGTTTTGGATCTTGAAGAAGATCCACCTTGACTTTTAAGATGCTGAGTCATGTTCATGGTGGACATATATTAAGCATGATCAAAAGTTCTGTGATTAGTTCTCTCATATTTCTTATAAAAAAAACCTTGTAGCAATTCTTAGAGAGATGATTGTTCAATCCACAAAGTTCACAATTCTTTTTGAATTGAGTTTTGTATTTGTTTTGAAGTGCATTTTAGGGAACCTGTTGAAGTTTGTTATTTCTAGAATAAGATGCTTGATTTTTGCTCATTTGTAATTTTAGATCATTTAGTTCTTTCATTACAATAGACAAAGGAGAGTCATCTTCAGTTTTCACATTCTTCAGTTTATTAGCAGGAGCTGAATTATTCTTTAAAGCTGAACCATTTTTGTTACCCTTAGCAGGAGCTGAGGATGGTTCATTTATGGTCACACTTTTAAGGTTTCAGCTTTGAATGTGGAATTTGACTTTAAAAATTGATTTGATAGTCTTTGATCCAGATATAGGTTCAACACCAACTAACTTCTCCAGTGGAGGAAGAGGGGTACTGTTAGGAATGATAAAAGTGACGATCTTATTGAGATAAAAGTCTTGTAATAAATAGAGAAATAATATTGTGTAATAGGTTATGAAATAGGCTCGTGACTTAAATAAAGTCACGAGACCCGACAAATAGCTAAAAGCTAAGAAATAAGAGCTCATTGCTCTTCCTTGTATTTGGGTATAAATACCCTACTCTACCTCATTACTGGGGTGGTCTTCTCTAATCAATCTAATCTCATTTCTCTAATCCTCCTCCACCTCCCTCTTTCTCTTTCTACTTTCTATCTTTCTCTCTCTAGAATAAACACACACAAAACACGTAAACACACACTCTATTGCTTATTGATCCTAAATTTAAGATCTAACAAGTGGTATCAGAGCTGCAAGAGCGATTTAGTGATTGTTTAGGAGAGCTTATTTGGACTGCTTATACGTACAACTTATTGTGTGAGCTTATTTTTGAGCTTTTTCGGTCTGATTTGCTTATTTCATGTGCTGATTCAGTTTTTAATGTGCTTCTTAGCTCGAAACTGCTTATTTCAGTTTTATAGCTTATTCGGTCAGTTTTAGTTTATTTGTGCTTAATGCGAGCTTATTCGGTCCTAATCAGCTGCTGTGCTTATTCTGATTTTTTAGTGTGCTTTATCTAGTCAAATCAGCTTATTTTGTGCTTATTTCACTATTTTCAGTTGTGTTTTATGCAATTGAAATTTATTGCTTACGGTTATATCGTAAGAGTCGTGGCAACATTTGTACAAAATTAGCTTATTCGTGCATATTTTGATTTCCAGCAGTTTTTAAGTCAAAATTCAGTAAAAGTTGTTACAATACTCAAAGTCGGAAGTTTGACTGGTCAAACTCGGTTTTATAACTGATTTTATCGAAATTTAACTTTCAAAGTCGTTGACCGGTCAAACTCGGTATTATCGAGTTTGAAATCGAAAAAGTCAGAGTAAATCAGATCTCAGATTCGATCTTTTTGTGTTTTCAATTTCTTTCAAGATCTTTAACACAAAAGAAGAATCATCATCAAACTCGGAAACTAAACTCGAAAAAATAAAACTCGGAAAAAGATCAATCTCGAAACGATTTTTCTAGCCAAAACTCGGAACCAAACTTGGCAACTCAATTTTAGCAAATCAATAAGTTTCAAAAAGATCTCAGCTTAAATTTTTTCGTGCTTTCAAACTAGTTCTTTCAGATCTATATAGATCCGAAGCACGAACGAAAAACGAACATCATAGAACTTTGAAAAGTTTGACACTAAAATAAAAAAGAAAAATAAATAGTTCCATGATCTCAGTTTTGTGCGTCTATGTTAAAGATTTTAACACATTATCATCATAGATCAAGAACTTCAAACCCATCATCCTCGTCATCTCAACAGTTTCAAAATTAAAAGATAAGTGAAAGATCTCAGTTTTGGTTTATTTTTCGTGATCGTTAAGGACCATTACTGGTATGTGCTTAATTTCACATACCATTTTCCATTAAAAACAAACTTAAATGACTAAAAACATACCAAAAATACATTGTATTTGTGTGTTTTGCATTTATATTGTGCAAGAAAAGGATATCAACAAAAAGGGACAAAACAAAGCCAAAACAGACAAAACCGAGCACGAAATGGAAAAGAGTGTGAGAAGTCAAAAAGTCAAAGTCAACCAAAGTCATCCCCGATAAAGTCAAAGTCAAAGACGGAGCCGAAACGAAGAAAAAAAAACTTAATGGGCCAACCCGTACCCATCTAATGGGCCGGGTCAGCCCATTAAGATATTATTTGAAGACCAAAATGGTTAATAAACCATTTAAGGCCCAACCCCTTTATAAACGAAACTGGCCCAAACAAAGTTCCTTTAACAGTCGTTAAGCCCAATCCCTTAACCTTTAACTCTGTTAGCACCACAAAGGACCATTCTTGTAATAACTCTATGCACTTTCAGGGACTAAAATTGCCAAATCCATAAATCCTTCACACCACAAGGACGATGGTTGCAATAAAACTACACAACATGAGGGACTAAAATTGCCATATCCCTAAACTTTCAAAATAGGCGCCAACACTGTTTATCTCTTTCACACATAATTCGTGTGTCTGTCACCCCTGCAACATACAAACAAAGCCTTCACCCCACAACAAAACATCATTATCCTTCATAACTCACCCCATAAACAGCCAAAATCCACCTTGGCAATCCTCAATAACATCATTCGTTAAGGGAAAATAACAAAGATTGAAGGGATGAGATCATTTGACTTGGGCACCACTCAAATTTAATGGCCAAGATGAGACTTTGAAGACACTCACACAACAAACACACCCTTGAACTCACTCAGTGAAGAAACACATCAAAGGGACCCAAGACTTAGCTCGTTTTATATAAATAGGGTTCTTTGTATGCCATTGTGGGCACCTAGTTAATTTTCAGCTTATTTTACTTTATGTTTTACTTATTTTCTTTTAAAATTTTCAAGTCTTGTAATCTTTTTAAGTTTAATGAAAGTTTGAGGAATTTTATGTTTTAAAACCTGTTGTTAAGCTCTTATTGTTTTCAAGTCTTGGTTAAGTTTCCAAAAGTTCTTATATAAACTCATATTAAGCTGTTTTATACTTAAACAACATAAGCTTCTTAATAACTTTTTGTTGTTTAAGAACTAGTTCAAAAATCACTAAAAAAAAGCTCAAATGGATGATAAGCCAAACCTAGATTGGCTTATGGGTTTCACTAGCTTGTCTTTGACAAGCTAGAGCTTGTAGATCAGCTTATTATTAAGCTTGTTTGCCCTGTTAAGTAAGGGCTTTGAAAGTTTTCATTTTTCCATTTTTAGCTTATTTACTATTCAACTGCTTATTTGTGCTTATTTCTTGTTTATATCTGCTTGTTATTGCTTATTAATGATGTTTAGTGCTTATTTTGCCTAGGGTGTAGTTTAAAATCTATTTGTGAAGTTTTCTTATAATATGTTTTAAGTAGCTTAGAAATTAGCATAATCTGTTTTAGCTTGTTTGAGTGCTTATTGGTTATTGAAATTTGCTTAATATTATTTGTTTAACTTATTTAATATCTGGTCTTGTGAATTTGTGGTTTAAATCAGCATTAATTAAGTTAAAAATGCAAATCTGTCTTATAAAGGGGTGTTTGGGTCAGTGGCCAAAATGGGTCAAAATGGTTTAAAAATCTTTTTGGGTCATTCACTCAACTTTAACAAGCACTTTTGAGTTGTGATAATCTGTTTTTAAGAAGTTTTAAGGTTTAAAAGCTCAATTTAAGGTTCTATGCAAAATGTGTTTGAATCTGTGAGCTTATAGCTTATTTTATCAGCTTATTTGATTAGACTTTTGAATCTTGTGAATTTTTGATGTTTATATGTTTGTTCAAGTGTTAAAACACCTTAGAATCAAAGTGTATAGGCCTGCATTTGTCATTTTTGTGTTTTTTCCAAATCACTTGGTAAAAATTTGAGAAATAGCTTTTTCATTTGCTTATTCTGGCTTATTCTTAATTTCAAAATGCTTTTTGAAAGATGATAATTGTTATTTGAGGCATAAATTTTATCTGTTTTGAGGTCTTATATCCATAAGGATCTGTTTGATTGCTTATTTTTAAGCTCAAAAGTTGAGTTTTGTAAAGATTGAAAAAAAAGTTCTAGTGTTGTGTTTGTGAGAACCAGCTTTTTTATAAGTCCTTTTAAGGTCTTATTTGATTTTCAAACTCATTTCTGATTGTTGATTTAAGTAGCTTATAGGTCAAGCTTTAAGGGCATATAAGCCCTTAAGCCATAAGTTTCTGTTTAGGAGTTTAAAATTAAGCCCAAAAGTGACCCCTAAGGTTGTTTGGGTGACTGTTTTTGGCATAAGTGCTTATTTGCCTTATCTGTGCTTATTTGCTTATTGTATTTGCTTAAGTAGTGTATTGCTTATTAGGTTAGTCTTAATCTATTTTAGCTTATTTATCTTGTCTTAGAGCTTATTTGAGCTTATTTGCACTTTTAGCTTAGAAAGTTTTAGTTTAAAAGTCTTTTAGTGCATCTGTCATTTAGGCTTAGTTCTGGCTTATTTTCTTAGCTAATTTTAGTTCCTTAGTGCTTAATAGGGTTAGCTTATCATTAGTTTTTAGCTCATTAGTTTCCTTGTTGCTTATTTAGTTTAAAAAAAGCCAACACAGTTTAGTTTTCTTATTTTTAAGCATTCTGTCACTTTGAGTGCTTATTTTTGTGCTTATTTGAGTGTTTCAAAAATTTTGTTTTCACAAAAGTTGCTTAAAATCTGCTTATTTAAAAAGTTATAAAAAAATGGCAAATAAAAAACATTTGGGAGTTGGGGGAAGTCCCAAGTGAGTAGGGCTCGAGCTCAGGACCTCAACCCCACTCGCCAAACGTTTTAACACTACACACACTCACCACTCTGCCCTTGGGTCTTTTCCGTTTTAGTTTGCACACTTTATTCTTTTATAACCTTTTTAGCCTTATAGTTATAAGCCCGTTTTAGCTTTTTCACAGCTTATTTAGATAAGCGGTTTCACCCAGCTTATTTTTCTTAGATCCAGCTTTGTTCAAGGGACTTTTGTTAATTTTTTCAGAATTTTTAAAATTAGTTTAGTATTTTTAATCATTTAATTTCATTAAAATCGTTTTTAATTCATAATAAATTATAAAAAAGTCAAAAAAATATAATTCTTTTTTAGAAAATTTTCTTTTACTGGTTATTTAGTGTAAAAACTAGGTGTAGACCTTTTCGACCCTGATTCGGACGTCGGATGAATTAGTTACTAGCCGAAATGGCATAAGTATGAAGGTATTCTGCATACCTTTGTTGAATGTCTATTATCTCTATAATTTTTCTGATTGTAACCCTAAAATTTGTAAAACTAAACATTGTTTAGGACTAAATATCTAACAATGTTCGCTGGTTTGAGATTCAACGGAAAATTACGGTTTGTTTATGGCAACCATTTTTCCGAGACTGATGTTGGCTGTCAAAAACAAGCCTTGTTTAATCAAACCAACACCTTAGAAGGTCTAGAACTCTCCACCTTGCATTCTAGCCTTACTTACTCATCCCCGAGCCTTTCCACTTCACCCTCCATGTGTCCTAACATGGTTATCAATGTTTCTTGGCCTTAAAGTAGTTGCTAACATTATAATAGGAGCACATATACTTCATTTAACTCACCCCCATCTTCTTCTTTCTTTAACCCAATTGGAGCAAATAGTATCTGCTCCATATGATGATCCTAGAATATATAAGAGATCAAGGCAAGCGAAGCTTTGAAGCTTGAAGCCTCGGGGAACAAGATACAAGGCGTACGAGTGGAATTACTACCCGAAACGGACTCATTTCCACATTTTTGCTCCTTGAAAGCTCAATCCTTGGATTTTGAATGTTCTACTTTCTGCTATCTTTACACTTTATATTGTTCATATGGTCCATAAATATAACTCTTGTTAAAAGTTTCATAACTCAATTCATGCTTATTTTCCAATTTTGATCCAAAACGTACACCCAAAAACCCTAATTCGGTGTTTTTCTTAAAACTAAATGGTTACAATGATTAAATATTGTTATAATCTATCCTAACATGCTTAACTAATGTTAAAATAACCACTTTATTGATTAATGAAGGAATTTGAACTTAAAACCCGCGCGTTTACATTTTGAAACCCTAATTTGACCCGTTTTGCTTCCTAGCTTAACGAATCATTATTTTAAACTTGCGTTGCGTTAATCTTCATATTTTAGTTTTTATAACTTATAAATGTCTATTGAAATGTTAAAAGAAGCATGCATGGCATTAGGGGACATGTTTTGTAATTTATTATCCATGCAAGGGTATATATCGTAACTTCTGAAACTTTAACTAAATAGGGCTGAATTATTGCATTTTATCAAAGTTATAACTATAAGGGTCTACTATGTCACTTTTCAAAGTGCAAGGTTTACTTGGTATCTCTTTTAAAGTTGAAGGAACAAAGTCGTAAAAGTGCAAACTCCAAGGGTAAATTCTGCCACTTTTCAAACTCAAGGGTCTAAAATGTAACATTTGAAAAGTATAAAATCATGTTTAAAACCTTACAAGACATAACTTTAATTAATGCTTCTCGTGCTTAACATTTCCAGATATTGAATAAAACGCTTAAAATGATTATATAATATTCTACTATACTAGGGAGCTTCTACGTAGAGGTTTATCTTGGTATTTCGTTTGACTGAGTGTTGGGTTTACGATTTAAGTTCCCTTGCTCCTCAAACGTTTAATGAAATGTCTTCTGTCTTTTTCGATGGCCGAACTTAGTGGATACAGTAATTCCAAAACTTTCCAACAAACTCATAACAATATTAGACTCTCTGAACCAAAGTTTTAGAGTACAATCTACCTAAGACTTGACATATTTACTCAGGTTGCGTGACGTGGCTGTTTACTATCATTTGCTATATCAACCTTCCCTGTTAAGATTGTGATAAGGTCGTCATGCTTTTCTTTTGAATATTTTTTACATTACATATCAGTGGTGAGTCATAGCCTCACATTTTCATATTTTGAAATGTTTTATAAACCCTTGCGAGGGGGATACATGCTTGTTACAAACTCTTTTATATACTCGTTTATCTTATAACAATGTGATTACTTTTCAAAGACTTAATGAGTTCATAATCTTAATGCTTATAAACTGTGATATCTATTTAATCCATGATTGCAAGTGTTCTCTAAACTAGATGTACCTGATATCTTATTGCTAAGACACTGAAAGTATCTCTTAGGGTAATAACTCCTAATATCTCTTTGGGTAGTATCTCCCAATATCTCTTTGGGTAATATCTCCCAATATCTCTTTGGGTAGTATCTCCTAATATCTCTTTGGGTAATATCTCCCAATATCTCTTTGGATAGTAGATCGAAGTATCCCTTAGGGTAGTGACTCCTAATATATCTCCTGGTAAAGGTTACGGTTTATTGAGTTTCAAAATATGTGTCATAGCTTAGGGCATTAATACTGTTTCTCTTTAATAATTACTTCTCATTGAGTTATTACCACTTATGGGTGTTAACAATATAATTCACCATTTTTATTATAAACCTATGAATTTCACTCAACTTTTGTGTTGACCTTTTTTATGCATGTTTATCTCAGGTAAATGAGCAACTTATGACATGGAGTGGCATGGACTCGAAGATGGCTAAAACTTGTTATCATTCACATTTTATGTTTCTAGATTTTGGACTGCCTTTGTAAAACTACTGTTTTGAAATGAATGAATAACCGTATCTTTTGAACAACGTCTATTTTTGGTCGTTTTCATGAATTTGATTGTTGGTACCCTTGATGAATACTCCCAGATTAGCTTCCGTGCTATTTTGTAAAATTGGGCGGTGTTATAGATTGGTATCAGAGCCATGGTTATAGAGAACAATGTCAAAACCTTAACTATAACCACATTTCTTTTTCAGCCATCAAAGTCCTCCGTGCCACTACCTTCCGGATCAGTATGTAAAGATACATAACTATTATATAGATTTATACCATAAATAACTTATGTTATTTACAACTAGGTTGTTAACAGAACGATATCTTCTCCCAACCGCTCTACTTCCGATATTTAGGGCACTCTTTCCTCTATTAATATTCTTAACTATTCTTCGGTCTCATCAGATTATTTCCAAGCTTCATTGGGAAGCAATTCTTTTAACTCTTCGGAAAACTCTAAACGATAATATGATTCCAAAGGTATTATCATCTTTCTACTATAATCTTGTTTCGAAGGACGTACAGCTTTTTATGCTAAGCGAATTACCTATTTCATTCTACCTGATCCTATTACTTCCACCAGTATTTTGACTCATCTCGTATTACCACCATCATTACTATTTAATCATCGATATTTCTTTATTCCTGAAGAACTATTACCACCTAAGAAACGAATCCGTTTCCCATCTTCTTCCTCATCTATGTTATCTAATTCATCTCGGAATCAAACCCGTAATTTGGTATCACCATCTTCCTCAGTTTATACTCCTACCCCACCTCAAATATTTGAAATAGGAAAATGTTCAATTAAGATGTATCTGAAACATGATGAGGAACAAATCGAAGATATCTTGAATTATTTAGATGAACTCCATCTTTTACCGCATGAGGGAATGGAGAAGAACGCACTAATGGGTAACGGACTAAGACCGAACTCAGAAAATCCGGACTCAGACTTCAAAGGAAAACGGTTAGGGCAAAAGGATAAGATTTCCTTTGCTCACTACAAAATTTCATCTTGAACAAATCATTGAGAAAATCCAAGCTCGTTACCAAACAGATCAGGAGGCTTTAGGATGTCATCTACCGTCAGAATCAACAAACTCTTAGAATAGTTATAGCTTTATCCTAGCCATGGGATGTGTGGTATAAATAAAAACGCTTGTCAAATCTTTGACTATGTACAGTAAGAAGGAAAAGTTATTTATAAGGCAATCCGTTTGTATCTATTGTTTCAATTATCGCTTTTTCATCATCATCTCCATCATTTAATCATTATCTACGTCTTCATGAATCATCCACCCATAAACCCTAAGTGCTTAAATTAAAAATAAGCTTAAGCATTTTAAGCATATATCTTTTAAGTATTACCTTTCAAAACTTGTGATGTCATTCTTACTACGCGTTATCTTATGTTGATAGAATGCCTCCCAAAAGGACGTCAACATCCGAAACACCAGCCATAACTTTAGATGCCATCCGACAACTGATTGCTGATTTTACTGCAGCCCTGGAAGCACAAACTGCTGCCATGGCAAATACCGACAATCCCAATAGGAACACTGGACCCAGAGAAATTCCGGTAGCAAAAAGAGGAAACTACAAAGAATTCATAAATTGTCAACCTTTCTACTTCAATGGTACGGAAGGAGATGTTGACCTCATCCGCTGGTTTGAACGTACTGAATCAGTATTTTCTCGTAGCAAGTGTGCCGAGGAAGACAGCAGCTGACATTTTGCTACTGGTACTTAAACTGATGATGCTTGTCTGGTGGAATTCTATGCCCAGCATAGGAAATAGAGCAAGCTAATCAAATCACCTGGAACTGATTAAAAAGGCTTCTGACAGAACAAAGTATTGTCATCGAATGAGATCAAGGAAAAAATAAAAAAAAAAAAACGGGGGGAAGATGCAGTTTTATGGTTTGACTGTAAATGGAAAGTGATCTCAAGACTAATATTA
Source organism: Tanacetum coccineum (assembly GCA_026074375.1). Classification (NCBI taxonomy): domain Eukaryota; kingdom Viridiplantae; phylum Streptophyta; class Magnoliopsida; order Asterales; family Asteraceae; genus Tanacetum; species Tanacetum coccineum. The sequence continues at coordinate 34,175 of BQNB010001197.1, forward strand.
GACAGATTCCAGAATTAGCCGTTTTATGCCCGATTATGGTACCAAACACGAGAAAATTATGGAGCTGTCATCGGGGGATGCTGCAAAGCATGAAGAAATTACTGCTTCAAAACCTCAGACTCTGGAAGAAGCCACCAACATAGCTCACAGACTAATGGACCAAATAATAAAGCGTAATTCTGTGCAAGAAACCAATAATCACAAACGAAAATTTTAATGATAGAAGGAACACCACCACCAACAACAACTATTCTAATAATCGTGACAAAGACAACTACCCCAATGATCGCAACAACAATAACCACTCCAAAAAATACATAACTAAATAACTACCCAGTTAAATAACAATAACAACGAAACTATGATTACCATCACCGCAAAATAGAAGAACAAAAAAAATGTTAGATTATCCTCCAAAAAATACCATGGAAAACTCTTTATGTTACAAGATGCACCCTACATCACACAGGAGTTTGCACTGTCAAGTGTCGGACTTGCAACAAAGTGGGTCATCTGACCAGAAACTGCAGAGGACAAAGATCAACTGCTGAAAACAAACTCTTGAGGGATACTTAGGTCGCCACAGTCTCATATGAAGGATCATCTGAAACCCACTTCATAACCCTAAACACAAAGCTTACAATCCTTGTCACTTCTTATTTTATCTAGAAATCTACCCCAAGGACAACGTGCATAACAATCAATACTCTTAGAGTTTCGGTGATGTAAGATATGTAAAGTTATCCATGAAATAATAAAGTGATGATTCCGTTACATCTTGTTATCTGGTGATATCAAAATTCGACATTATTTGTCAATTCCATCGATTCTATTATGTTCAAACTCTGAATACTCTCCTTCATATCCTTTTGCCAAACATAAATTATCATCCTTGATTATATGGGCATCAGTACAATCAAAATCTTAGTATTATCTTTTTCTACACATTACCATATCATATTTTTATGCTTAGGTAAGACGATTTATGATCATCTTATTGAAATGAATTAGGTCACTTCTTCATTTGAATAAGGAAAATTTATAAATCTACGAACTTTGAATATATAAATTCTCAGTTACAAGGTGGTGAAAGCTTTCTTTTTGTAGTGACAAAATTTTTAATAAGTAGCTTAAGTATATAACATACGTACAACAAGTTTCTTTCATTCGTTTGTTACAAAACAATCCCTTATCTTTTCATTATTACTTCTATATATATTCATTTCCAAATCTGTATCTCAGTGATTAGCACTCTCTTACATAATAATAATCATTCTTTGACATCACTCATTCCATGGATCTCCGTATTCTAAATTTTTTTATATTCTGCACTTAATAACAAGGAAACACACAAAATTCTTTTACAATGTTCACAATGGATGTCAATACCACTAGGTAATGAAAATTTTGACAAAGGACTTGTGACCTTGATTAGCATAACATAAAGATCAAATTTCATGTCTAGTACTACATATATTTCCTAATTAATATCACTACAAACTTTAACTAATCTAGGTGACGAGATTTTGTAAGGGTGTTGATATAACAAACCCAAAGAATTTTCATCAAATACAAAACTTATTTTTCTATTATCACAATTGTACGGGGAAATTTTTTGCTTTATTACATTAGTTGTATTGTCAATATCTCAGTATGTCATGTAACTTACATAACTAAAGTAGACGAGCTTACGCAAACTATCTATGGCCATCATGTCTTCATATATGTCAAGCAAATATCATAAAATGTCAAGTCAATATCTTAATATGCTTATTACAGGACAATATTTCTCATAAACTGTACCATTTGCAACGTTACTATCAATAACGGGCTTTAAACCGTCTCCGTAGCCTCTAAACCTATATTCATGAAATATTAACATCTAAAGTGGAAGGCACAAACTACTAAAGGCATATGTATGAGTAATATACATATCATTTGATATTTAAAATCCCTCATGTCAATAGTACAAGTCTTACAAGCATCAATAAGCATGATCATCGAAAAATAGCCGTTTTACCTCCGTTTTCATTCTAGTTTCTTCATCACCACTTGTGTCCAAGCTACTACACTCAATGTACAATGTGTAAACCCTAATTATTCTATTCATAAGCTTTCATACACATTTTTACACTCAAAATAACCTAACTCAAAACTCAGAACCCCTAACCCGAAGCTATACTACCAACTATGACCGTTTCTTGTTTTTTATCCATCATAACCCCAAACCAACACTCAACTATGTGGTAATATCTTAAATTTTCAACATTAACGCAAATCATGTCCTATCATCATTTCATCATTTTCAACAACAATATTCAAGAAATTAAACCCAGAATAACCCTAATCTAGTTTTTAATCCTAAAACCAAAAATAGGTTTAGTTCAGAATCGGATCAGTCTTAAACATTGGCAATCTGGGAATTATCAATAGGATCTGGATATTAAGTGAAAACATAGGGTTGTATAAACCTAAGTCTTTTGATTTCATTTTGCCGGTGGATTCACCGATTCGAAAAAAACCCTCGATGAATTAGTTGCAGCGAAATGGCATAAGGTTCGCAGATTCTGCATACCTGTTGTATGCTATTATCTTCTACATTTTTCTATAGGTAACCTCAAATATGTAAAACTAAAAGTTGTAGAGGAATCAAACTATCTAAATATCTCCGGTGTTGAGCTTCAACGAAATTACGGTTGTAAATGGCAAGCCATTTTACCGTGACTGATGTTGGCCTATCTTTGTCCAAAAACAGCAATGGTAGAATTTTTGCAAACCAAAACCTCCCTAAAACATCTAGAACCACATCCACCTTGCATTCTAGCCTTCTTACAATCCCTAGCCTCTCCCACATCACCCCCATGTGTCCTAACTGGTTATCGATGTTTCTTGGCCTCTAGTGTTGCTAGCATATAATTTAGGAGACATATACTTCATTCTAAACTCATCCACACTTCTTCTTTCTATAACCATCTGAGTCAAACATTCTCTGTCCATATGATCCTAGGATCTTATAAGAAGTCAAGCTAGCGAAGATTTGAAGATTTGACAGCACGGGAACAAGATAAAGGCGTAACGAGTGGAAATACTACTGAAACGACCCATTTCCACCATTTTTGCTCCTTGAAGCTCAAACCCAGGTTTTGGATGTTCTACTTCTGCTACTACACCCTTATAATGTTCATATGATCCTAAATATACTCTTGTTAAAGTTTCATAACTCAATTCATGCTCAATTTCCATTTTGATCCAAAACCGTACACCCGAAACCCTAATTTCGCGTTTTTCTTAAAACTAAATGTTATAATGATTAAATATAGTTATAATCTATCCTAGCATGCTTAACTAATGTTAAAATAACCACTTTATTGATTAATGAAGGAATTTGAACTTAAAACCCGCGCGTTTACGGTTTTGAAACCCTAATTTGACCCGTTTTGCTTCCTAGCTTAACAAAATCATTTATTTTAAACTTGCGTTGTATTTAAATCTTAATTTTTTTGTTTTTTTATAACTTATAAATGTCTATTGAAATGTTAAAAGAAGCTTGCATGGCAATTTGGATATGTTTTGTAAATATTATCCATGCAAGGGGTATATATCGTAACTTTCTGAAACTTATAACTAAAAGGGCTGAATATGTCATTTTATCAAAGTTATAACTATAAGGGTCTATTATGTCACTTTTCAAAGTGCAAGGTTTACTTGATATATCTTTTAAAGTTGAAGGACCAAAGTCGTAAAAGTACAAACTCCAAGGGTAAATTCTGCCACTTTTCAAACTCAAGGGTCTAAAATGTAACATTTTGAAAAAGTATAATCATGTTTAACATCCTTACAAGACATAAATTTTATTAAGCTTCTTCGTGCTTAACATTTCCATATATTGATTAAAACGCGTAAAACTGATTATATCGTATCACAATACTAGGGAGCTTCATATTAAGAGGTTTCATCTTGGTATTACGTTCAGACTGAGTTGTTGGGTTTACAATTTAAAGTGCCCTAGCTCCTCAAACGTTTACTGAATGACTTTTGAATTATGATGGCCCGAACAGTGATACAATAATTCCAAACTTTCCAATCAAACTCATAACAATATTAGACTCTCTGAACCAAAGTCTAACAGTACATCTTCCTAAGATCAACATTATTTTACTTCAGGTTGCGTGAAGTGGCTTTTTTTCTATCATTTGCTATATCATCTTCCCGTTAACGATTTGTGTTAGGTCGTAGCTTTTCATTTTGGAAAATTATTACATAAATATCAGGTGAGTTCATAGCCCCCTCGCATTTTTCAATTTTTGAATGTTTGTTATAAACCCCTGAGGGGTGATACATGCTTGTTACAATCTTATATATACTCGTTCTATCTTATACCATTGATTACTTTTCAATAGACTTAATGAGTTATAATCTCACATGCTTTATAAACCTATGATTATCTACTGGTAATCCATGAATGCAAGTGTTCTCTAAAAACTACTATGCTACCCTGATATATTATTGCTAAATACATGAAAGTATCTCTTAGGGTTATAACTCCCTGAATAATCTCTTTGGGAGTTATATCCTAATATCGCTTTGGGTAATATCTCCAAATATCTCTTTGGGATAGGTATCTCCCAATCTCTCTTTGGTAATATCTCCCATATCTCTTTGGGTCGTATCTCCAACATCTCTTTCGGTAATATCTACACACTATATATCTTGGTTATTTAGATCGAAGTTTCCCTTAGGGTAGTGACTCCTTTAATATATCTCTCTGGTAAATGTCCCGGTTCTATTTAGAGTTTTAATATGTGATTCATTAAGCTTAGGGCAATATATGTTTTCTATAATAAATTATACTCATTCAGTTATTACCAATTATGGGAGTATAAACTATATAATTTCAACATTTTATTATAAAACCTATTTGTATTTCACTCCAACCTTTGTGTTGACCCTTTATATGCATGTTTATATCAGGTAAATGAGCAAAATTATGCATGGGAGTGGCATGGACTCGAAGATGGCTAAAACTTGTTATCATTTCACTTTTATGTTTTAGATTTGGGACCTGCCTATTGTAAATACTTGATTTGAAATGGACATGATATCGTATCTTTTGAACAACGTCTCTTTTGGGTCATTTTTCTATGATTATGATTGTTTGTACCATGATAGTAACACCCCAGATAGCTTTCCGCTGCTATATTGTAAAAATGGGGTGTTATATATGCCATTAACCATAAGGTTCTGTTTAGGGGTTTAAAATTAAGCCCAAAAGTGACCCCTAAGGCTGTTTGGGTGACTGTTTTTGGCATAAGTGCTTATTTGCCTTATCTGTGCTCATTTGCTTATTGTATTTGCTTAAGTAGTGATTAGTATTGCTTATTAGGTTAGTCTTAATCTATTTTAGCTTATTTATCTTGTCTTAGAGCTTATTTGAGCTTATTTGCACTTTAGCTTAGAATGTTTTTGTTTTAAGTTTTTAGGTGCAGATTCATGCTAGGCTTCGTTTTGGCTTATTTTCTTAATCTTTTTTTGGGTTCCTTAGTGCTTTAATTTGGGTTAGCTTATTACTTAGTTTTTAGCTCATAGTTTCCTTGTTGGCTTATTTAGTCTAAAAAGGCGTAAACATGGTATAAGCCCTTTTATGTCTTGTGTAAAAGAGGGGGGGGGGGGATTATTGCCAACTTTAAGTGCTTATTTATTGCTTATTTGTGCCTTATATATAAATGCTTTTGGAAAAGTTGCTTATTTAGATTACTAAAAGTTGTTAAAAAAATGGCAAATAAAAAACATTTGGGAGTTGAGGGAAGTCCCAAGTGAGCAGGGCTCGAACTCAGGACCTCTACCCACTCACCAAACGTTTTAACACTACACACACTCACCACTCTGCCCTTGGGTCTTTTCTGTTAGAAGTTGCACAAATTAATCTTTTATAGACATTTAGGCCCATTTAGCTTATAAGCCGTTTTAGCTTTTTCACAGCTTATTTAGATAAGCTGTTTCACTCAGCTTATTTTTATTAGATCTAGTATTGTTCAAGCTACTTTTGCTATTTTTTTTAGAATTTTTATAATTAGTTTAGTATTTTTAAACATTTAATTTCATTAAAATCGTTTTTAATTCATAAAAAATTATAAAAAAAGTCAAAAAAATATAATTCCTTTTTAAAAAAATTTCTTTTAACATTTAGGACTTAGGAAAATTAGATTTGCTCTCGTAGGGTTAAAATTGCAAAATTTAATTTTTTAAAGAGCGGGATTGAATCCCGTTCACATTTTTTGTGTTTTTAAGCTTAAATCACTTTTGTTTTTGGTCTAATTTTCTTAGTTCTTATCTTTTAGTTAATTAGGACTTATAAAAGTCAAAAAAGATCATTTTAGGACTTTATTTTGATAATTTTGGGTTTTTAGGTCACGTTTTAGGATTCCCGGTTTGCGTTTTTAGTTTAAATTTATGTGCCTTAATTATTTTTAGTTTAAATCGCCTTAATTTTCCTGTAGTTTTAGAAAACCAATAAAAATCTTGTTCCATTCAAGCATCGATTATCAAAACGACTCTCGACTTTCAATTGCATTCCTCGATGGGTCGGATAACGGTCCCCGGGAATATTTTCAGGATTTTCTACATTGAGATTTTTGACTTTCCTTATTATAAGTATTATATATTTATTTATATATATATTTATAAAGGTGTTAATCAGAAACGATCAATCTTTTGCGGGTCTAGCCAGGGAGGATTGATACGTTTGTCGTTCGGTTTGAACAATTTGTGCTTTGAAGATCCCTTTCCGTTTTTTAGTCGAACGGTGATTGTGCTTATTTAACAAAAAAATACAAAAATAAGATTTTTTCTTTTATTAGTATTAGATTAAGATAAAATCAAAAAAAAAAAACAAAAATTTAAAAAAACATTATCATAAAAAGAAATAAAAATTCCCATCAATATACTTATATTTCAATGAAGTATTATCATTTAATTAGTTCCCGAACTAAGATCAAAAACTTCCTTTTGTGTCATCGCGGAGGTTCGGTTCACCTTTGGATAAATTAAACAAAACTCTAAGAGGGGTTTTAAGGCGGTCGTTCCAAGGAACTACGACACTAAAGGAGAAAGGTTTTTAATAGCTTCGCGCTTTCCTACTCCTCCGCTCCTTTGTGTGTTTTTTCTCTTTTAAGAGCTACCGAGAAGCGAGTTGATTATTAGCTTTTAGTGTCTTATCTCATTGTCCGTTATTAAAATCTATTGTGAATACATTGTTGAAAAACCAAAAAAAAAAAAACATAAAAAAATTAGTAATGGGGGGGGGGGAATTTTCTTTTTTATATTTTAGTGCATGCACACTCGTTCTCAATCTGTAATTTAACCGTCAAACAACAACCATAGTCCCAACCACTTCTTGTTAAACCATTTTAATTTTTTTACCTTTTATGGGAACCTAATTGAAAATTAAGCTCTCCCGATAGTTACGATGTCCGATTTAATCGTACTATTTGCTGCAATTGCTCGAAGCACCCCACCGAGGTCGTTTACCGAGGATTGCCCATCGTTGTTCCCGAGATCACCGCCGACAACTTTGAGCTTAAGCATGGTTTGCTTACTCTTATTCAAAATAAACAATTTTTTGGACATGACAAAGAAGATCCTCATGCTCACATTCGTTATTTCAATAAGATCACTTCTACAATGAAGTTTCCGAACGTCCCGAGTATGTCGGTTAAGCTTATGCTTTTCTTATTTTCCCTCGAGGGTGCCGCCCTAATTTTGCTTGAAAAAGAACCCCCTCGATCAATTCTTACATGGGATGATCTTGTTTCGAAATTCATAAACAAATTCTTCCCTCCTTCTAAAACAACAAACCTTCGAAATGAAATCACGAGATTTGATTGAAGGTTTTTACACTATATATATATAATATATAATAAAATATAAAATATATAAAAGTCTAAAAATCAACAAGATCAATGAAACCGAGAAGTAGTATAGAGTGTTCCCGGGTCGTTTATCCCCAACGAGGCTGGAATGGAAAATCGATACAGTCGAAGATTTGAGTTTGAAGGAGAGAATTGGATTAGAAGTGTGGAAAAGTCAAATTAAACAATAACAAATAAAAACGTTTAAGAAAAACCTAGAAATTACGAAATTAAACTAGAAAACGAGAGCCCGAATCCCGAACAAAGGGGGAAAAAACCTTAAAATCTTTAAAATAACCCTCGAAATAATTGTTTCACTTCTAAATACTCCTACGGGGACAATAACGATGAATAAAAAGCAAATCAGCGACCTTTAACATCTTTCATCATGATCATCAATTATTCAACTTTCTTCCTTACTGCTAAGCTTACTCCTTCACCACTGCTTTTATCCTCTCTCACCTTCCCTCTCAGTCGTTTTCCCTTCATTACGATATGTACTTTCTTCCCTTTAGACCGAAAACGGAGTTCGTTTGACCCAAAAACGAGTCAAAACAAAAAACCCGCACTCTTTTATTAAAACTGTCAAATTAAGTTTGGACAGAATGTTGTTGACTTTAAAGGTCAAATTAAGCTTGTACCAAACACTCCTTTATTAAAACTGTCAAAACTAAAATACACTTAAAATCTTTTTTAAAGCTATGATAACTAAAACATTTTATCCACTTCTACTTTAACTAAACTAATGAAGCTATTTAAGCTTTTAAACCTACAGCTTATTAGTAAGATTAAGCCACTTTGTCTACTAGCTTATTTATGCTAAAATTGACAGAATTAAAGGAAATAAAAGCTTACTTATTCTAACTACAATCAACTAAGAAACACTTTAGTATCTAAACTTATCTAAACAATTTTGAACAATATTAAGAACACAAAGAATCTAGGCAATAAGCTGAAGTATTAAGCTAAAAATGCTAAAAATTAAAGACTTGAATTTAAACCTGTGAATGTAGTCTCTTAACCATAGGTCACTCTTGTTGAATGAGTGACCTTTAATCAAAATCCTAATGGCACCTTGCCTCTAAACCTTGAGCTTTAAGCTCAATAAGCTTTATTAGCTTATTACCTCCTTGTTGCTTCCAAAGTGAATCAATTAAACTCAGGTTTTCATACTATGATGTGAAATGAATAAAATGAGTAAATGAATCACTAAAAACAGAATTTTGACTAAATGTGAGCTTATTAACAAGAATAAGCTCAAATGAGCTTATTAGAGCTTATTAGAGGTAAAAACAGCTTAATTTTGAAATCAAAGAACAAAGAAACTTTAAAACTGAATTTTATTACTTAAAGAAGTAAAGTACAAGCTAAAGGAACAAAGGTACAAGTGATTAAAGCTGAATTTTAAAGACTTAAAAGAAAATGCTTAAAAGAACACGAAAAATTACAAACTGAAAATAAAACTAAGAACTACTCTTTTCTTCTGTCTTCTTCTTCTTTTATAACTGAGTCTTTGTGTTTGTTGTGTGAGAGGAAGACAGAAAACAATCTTGGCCATTGATAGTATCTTGTGCTTCTTTTGAACTAATACCCGTCGTTGGATTGACCTTGAAAAGAGTGGGATTGCCAAATAGGATTAGGGGGTTTAGTGGAGGAGGAGGGGTGAGTTTGTCCATGGGGGACTTGGGGTTACAGGGTAAAAGCGGGGTGGAGAACCCGTGAGTTGTGTTGGGGGGAAAAAGGAGCGGGAAAAGTTGTTTTGAGTTATAACAGGCAAAGGGTTTGTGGGTTTGGCACTATTGGTCCTTCAAAGTGACATGCTTGATTGCATCCATCGTCCTTGTTGTTAAAACCTTTTGGGGACTTGGCAATTTCAGTCCCCAAAGGTTATTTGACTAATTACACCACACGTCCTTGGTGGTACAAGTTTAGTGGACTTGGCAGCTTTGGCCCTTGGGGTTTTTCTTTGCCACTTTGGCAGTTTTAACCCTCTTCTTTGTTTTTCTCTTTTCTTCTTTAAATATAAGTTTAGGGATTTATAAGTTTAGTCCCTAAACTTATATTTCTTGACTTTTGGCCTCGGGGTTGACTTGGGTTGACTTTGACTTTGACCAGTTGACTTTTCTGTTGACTTTTTGACTTGATTGACTTTTCGGTTTCGATTTGGCTTTGTCTTTCACAGTCTTTTCCATTCCGAGTCCGGTTTTGTCGTTTTGGCTTTGTTTTTCGTCCTTTTCTTAGATATCCGTTCCTGCACAATACAATTAGCAAAACAAGCGTATATTTGGCATTTTAAGTCCGTTTTTGGTTATTTTAGCTCGTTTTTAAAGGTAAAAGGTATGTGTAATTAAGCACATACCAAGATTTCAACAACGATTTGATGAAACTTTTTATGAGGGCATGGGGGACCGATTCATTGACTCTTCTTCGGGGCAATGCCACAGTTCATGGATTTTTGGAATTACATCAACTCGATACATTCTACAATGCTTTAAACTCGAATGATCAAGATTCGTTAAATTCCGCCGCGGGTGGTAAATTTTTGGATAAAATGCCCTGAGATTGCCTAAGAATCATCGAGAGCAAATCCAAAGTTCGTAATTCACGTAACAAACCGGTTGTTACCAAAGTGAGTACGAGCAATTCTACCCTCGGTATTTCTCCCGATGTTGTCGAACTTAAAGATATGGTGAAAGCTTTGCTTCTCGATAAGAAAAACCAATCCAAGCTCCGCCTCCCGTAAATGCGGTCAGAGGAGAAATAGTGTGGTAACTTGCGGTAGGTGCTTATTCTTACCGAACATTTTCCTGCACCGATGGCAACGTTTATCGTGACAATATTCGTAGAATATGTTTCTCAAGCCGCCGCGGATTAAATTTCTAAATCAAGGAATTTCCAGTTATCGAGCCCCGTTTGCAAATAAAATGTCGGACCTCACGAGTTTTCCTCCGTTCAACAAAACCAAGGACATTATCAAAAACCGTTCAATCAAAAAACCGGGGGATATAATTACAACCCAAGGCCACATTTATTGTCCCCCGAGTAATTTCAACCCCGGTTTTACCAAGCTCCACATTACCAAGCTCCGGCTCCGCAAACACAAGGTGTGTTTAAAATGATGATTTTCAAAATCTACGTTCAAAGCTTAATGATGCGATTATGAGAAATATGCAAAATCAAACTAAAACTTGCCAATATCACATGACCAATTTTAACGACATTTGTTACCAAGTTTGTGAATTCTAATACTGCTTCTACTTCAGGTTCAGGGACACTCACCTAGTTAAAATACATTACCAACCCGAAGAAGATTTTGGAAGGGTATTACCACCCGAAGCCGTGTTGCTTAATCAAGGACCTCGATTCTATCTACTTCGTCTCTCCGCCAAAGTAGGGAAACGTTGAAATGAAAGAGGGACAATGGACACGGTGCCTCATCCTAATAACAGGGAGAGTACCAAAGAGTCAACCTCCGGTTGTCCAAGGTCATCCTCAAGTACCAAAATTCTGTGCCCGTTGTTGCTCGTTAGTGCTCGAAGCCTAACCCGAGAAACCTTCAATTCCATTTCGTCTAGACTTAAGTCCAAAAGATCCGCAAAAAGCTAAACTTCAATAGTGAGTAAATTATCCCAAATCTTTTAATGATTTGCATTTCGCCATCTAGCTTCGAGGTAGTGCTTAATTTCATGCCTTAAATTTTGCTTCAACACTTATGGAGTTTTATTTAGTATACAAAGTGAAATTGTTTGAGTTGGCATAGAACTCCGTTGAATGAGCATTGCTCGGCGGTCCTCCTCAAAAAGTTACCCTAATAAAACTTGGAGATCCCGGCAAATTTCTCATACCGTGTGATTTTCCTAGAATGGAATGATATGCATAGCTCTGGCGATCTTGGCGCTCAGCATTAATCTCATGCCTTTATCGTGTGGAAAAAGCTTTCTCTTCGGAGCTCACTCCTAACTTGTATGACTCTTGAAACTTGCGGATCGTTCATTTACCAATCCTGATCGGTATCGCAGATGATGTCTACGTAAAAGTAGGGAAACGTTCTTAGTTTCCTGGCCGACTTTTGTAGTCGTAGACTTTGATGCGATCCGAGTTCATAATTCGCGGGGAGATCCGTCTTAAAGACGGACATTGCTTTGATTGATTATTTACGAAGGATATTCCACTCTTCTGTGTTGAAAAGACAAAGCCGTAACATTCAATTCGTGATCAAACTTCGAGGTCTCCTCTAATTATGAGGATTGATATGTCGGGCGAAACCAAATCGACGTCAATGGATATGGCTTGTGAGGAGGTTATTAAGAAGTTCTCGGCATCTCCCGATGTGGATCGCGGAATGGCATTCCCACTCCTTTCTATGACTGATCGTTGTGCCTTCTGCTACGGACCATCACTCCTTCGGGATAGTGGATTTTTTCTTCTCGAGGAAGCGTACGCTTATCCTCGCTCTTGAGATGATCCAAAACTTCACCGGATGTTGATCAATCGTTATTATGACCCAGAGGGGGACATTCTTCCTTTTTGACGCATTTCTCAATGATTGATCATCATTACCCCCTCAATCTAAGGAAATTATTTGCTGAAATTCAAATCAAGAACTCAAAGTTTGTGAAGCCTAACATATGATAAATGCTTCAATTGATGGACTCCCGAGCGGTCAGAACTCAAGGACTTACCTCCTCAAATCTTGAGTACGCATTTTTGGAAGGTGACCGACAAGTGTTCGGTCATAATTCTAAAGACTTGGAATGTGTCGAGGAAAAAGCCGCTCTTTATAAAGGTTTTGAAGTCACACAAAATAAGCTATCACTTAGAAACTCTCCGGAGCATTAAGGGTTAATTAACTCGGAATTTTGTACTCACAAGATTCTTATGGAAGAGGCTACAAACCGGCGGTCCAAAACCAAAGACTGGTGAATTGAAAATCAACGTTGTCATCATAAAGGGCGGTTGAAAACTTCTTGAAGGAGAATTAATTTACCCGATCTCGGATAGTCCGTGGGTATGCCCCGTACATTGTCGTTACGAATAATAGGTGGGCTTTACCGTTGTTGAAATGATGAAGAACGAGGTTACTTCCTACTCGATTGGTTACGGAATGGCGTGTATGCATTGACTACCGAAAGTTAAATGAAGCCACCCGTAAAGACCATTTTTCACTACCGTTTATGGACCAAATGCTCAAGAGATTAGCGGGAAACGAATACTATTGTTTTCTTGATGGTTTCTCGGGTTACTTTCAAATTCCCATCGACCCTCATGATCAAGAATAGACCACATTCACGTGTCCTTATGGAACGTTCGCCTACCGTCGCATGCCTTTCGGCTTATGCAATGCACCGGACACGTTCAAAGGTGGTAGGTGGTATCTTTTCATGATATGATCAAAAAAACGATGGAAGTCTTCATGGATGACTTTTCGGTCTTTGGGAATTCATTCAAAAATTGCCTCTCACGTGTGGACAAGATGCTTAAGAGGTGCGAAGACACCAATCTTTGTCTAAATTGGGAAAAAAGTCATTTTATGGTTAAGGAAGGTATTGTCCTTGGCCATAAGATTTCCAAAAATGGGATGAGGTCGATTAAAGCCCAAAGTCGATTGTGTTTTGCTAAGTGACTCATCCCACCCACGTTATAAGGGTGTTCGAAAGGTTTCATCGGTCATGCCAGTTTCTATCGACGGTTCATTAAGGATTTTTTTCCAAAACTTTCCCTAGACCGATGAATCACTCTTCTTGAGAAAAAATACTCGTATCTTCTCGATGTAAGTATTCTGCTTTTGAAACGTTAAAGTAAAAAAACATAACCGACAGCTCCAATCTTGATTTGCCCGATCTGGGTACTTGCCCTTTGAGCTTTTTGCGAATCGCAAGGACTTTTCCATAGGCGCGCGGTTCCTGGTGCACGTCATGAAAAACACTTTAGACCATATACACTATGCTAGCATAAACAATGGAGCGAGGCGGATGCTTTACACCACGACGGAGAATGAAAATGTTGCCAGTTAGTGTATGCCTTTGAAAATTCCGGTCTTACCTCATCTTGAAAAATGCATTGTGTATTACGATCACTCCGCCTGTAATATTCTTTGCTAAAAAAAGATTCCAAGGCGAGATTGTTCGTAGGTTCTCCTCCTTTAAGAGTTTCAAATTCAAAGTAATTGACACCAAAGGAGCCGAGAAATCTCGCTGGCGATCATCTTTCCCCTCGATTAGAAAAATCCTTATGAAAATGTGCTCGACCCAAAGGAGATAAATGAAACGTTTCCTCTCCGAGACACTTAATTGGTGACTTTTCGTGGTGGACCAAGTACCCGTGGTTTGCCAATTTTGCAAATTACCACGCGGGGAATTTTGTGATTAAAGGGATGTCGTCCCACAAAAGAACAAGTTTTTCAAGGATGTTAAACACTACTTTTGGGACGACCCCTATTTGTTCCAAATATGTGCGGATCAAGTGATCCGGTGTATGTTTCGGGGCCCAAGAAAAGCTATTGATATCCTCATAGCTTGCCATAGTGGACCCACCGGGGGACATTACGGTGCCAACTACACCGCCAAAAAGGTTTTTGACTCAGGATTTTATTGGCCCACAATTTACTAAGATGCCCATGACTTGGTTACCCGATGTGACACTTGTCAGCGTAAAGGAAAAAATCTTCGCAGTGTGAAATGCCACAAAATTCCATCCATGTTTAATTGCGAAATCTTTGACGTTGGGGCATCCGATTTTCTAGGGGGGCCACATTCTTTTCCCGTCTTCACGAGGGAACAAATAAACTAATCGATGGCCCGCCGATTACTTGTCAAAACGGGTTGATAGCAAAATTAAGCGCTCCCACAATGACGCCCGGGTTGTTTGCTCAATTTTTAATTCTCTTCGCCCGATTCAGGTTACTCTCGTGCTATTCATAAGTGATCGCGGAACCCATTTTTGCAATTGACCGTTGGCAAATGGTCATGGTAATACGGAGTTACTCACCGTCTTCCACCGCGTAATCACCCACAACTAATAGTGGGCAAGGTGAGGTATCAATCGTGGCTTGAAACCAAAATTCTTGAATGGACCATAGGCCGTGCAGACTCCCTATAACTGTTGCCTTTTGCTCGGATAAACTTAGATTGAGCACTTTTGGGCTTCCGTAACGCTTACAAACAACCATCGGGTGTACTCCTTACAAGCCTGTGTTCGGAAAGGCAATTGTCATTTGCGATCGAGCTCGGCACAACTGCCTATTGGGCTTGAAACATGCAAAACTTTTGACCTTTCGACCCGGGGGGCGATCAACCGAATCGTTCCAACTCAATGAAATTAAAACAAAACTTTGTGTGAAGCCTATGAGAAAACTCTTTGATCTATATGAAGATAAAAACAAAGAGAGGATCCATGGACTCAAAGATCAAAAACGCGTTTTCAACGTCGGCTCATTTGATTATGTTTGATTTCTTATGTTGATCGATGATTTATGTCGATGTGATTCATTGACTATTGATGTGGAATCTGGAACACTAGCTGATGATTATTATATTGATTAGATTTTTGTGGTGGGATCGAGTCCTCACCTCGTTTAACTCTAGATTGAAGATTTTCTCGGGCAAGCTTAAGACCCGTTGGTCTGGACCATTCACCATTACCCAAGTCTACCTTTATGGCACCGTCGAGTTATCTCAAAACTCTGGGCCAAACTTCAAGGTGAACGGTCATAGAATTAAGCACTACTTTGGATGGGACGTACCATAAATGGTTGTCCAGGATCTCCAACCTTCCCAAGGACCAAGTGATTCGGAGGTTTGGGTCAAGCTTAGTGACCCTAAACAAGCACTTCGTGGGAGGCAACCCATACTTATCCGTAATAATATTATGTAGTAATGAATAAGTGTTTTTTTGTCGTGAGGAGGTGTGCCTTTTTCCATTCTCGTTTGCTTGTGTTTTTGTGATGATTGTCCCGGATTTATTGAAGGCTTGTGTCGTGGTTTTGTCCTCATTCGCAAGAGCTTCAATCCTCCGCTCATTTGGGGAAATCAATCTCCTAATCTTATGACTAAGTTTATCTTTTAAGCATACTTAATAAACGGCTTAGAGTGACGTAGAGACCCTTCTTAAAAACATTAAGGACAATGTTTAGTTTTTGTATGGGAGGGGTGGTGATATATAGATTTGGATTGTGATGCAGTCGTTGTTTTCACGTAATCCTGTTTTTACCACCAAAATTTTTGAAAAATACCAAAAAAATGAAAAAAATTTAAATTTTTTCAAAAATAAAATAAGTGTTTTGTCACAATTTTGACTTTCCCTCTGGGTTAGAATAAGAATAAATTTTCACCGATCGACTTTTAGAGAGTCGGGTTGAGCTTTAGCTTGTTCCTTAACTTTGAGGACTAAGCATTCGCTAATCTTCGCGACAAACGAAAAATGATAGAGTTAAGTATTGAGTAGGATGCTATAAACAAGGATTATTTGGAAATCTTAAGAGCTCATGTATGTAATTTGTGGCTTTTTCTCCCATAAGCTCCTAACCGGACTAATAATACGTGCTATTTTTGGAAATTAAACTTAAATCAACAATTTTTGAGATGTAGTCGATAGCAATAATTTTAGTCTTAGTTCAAATTTATACTTAAATTTTTTAAAAAGAAGTCTTCTCTATATCGTGAAATAAAGTATATATATATATATATATATATATATATATATATATATATAATTAGATATATGATAAAAATGAGAAAAATGAAAAAAAAGGATGAGTATTAATTATAAATGTGGTGTGATAATAAAAAAGTTTGCTGCATTTGCGCTCACATACGATTTGCAGCCTTTAACGGAACAGCCCTAGTAAGAATAATTAATCCGAGACTGATAAAGTTTGTGCATATCTTGCCGGCTCACAACCGATGTTGCAGCCTTCTAAAAGGTCGAGGGTTACAATTGCATCAATGTTATGTTTAATATTAAGTGTGAATTAATAAATGTAAGATCTCTTTTTGTTAAATTTAAATATGCTTTTGAACTTTGACTATTTCATTTTAAGTTTTTAAATAAGCTATGTATATACGGGAAACCTAAGAGTTTTTGAAACCAAAGGTCCGTGAGTCCCGATACTAGTCTCTATGGGGTGTCAAAAGCCTGGTCACTTAGCCGCAAGGTTGGGATGTGCCGAGACGAAAGTCGCTACATGGGATGATCTCGCCTTCAAACTCATTATTCTCAGGTGGAATGTAAGGCATAAAAATTTGCAAATACGTGATCCTGGTTTTGAATTCAAAATGGCATTTCAACCTAAGGATAATAAATTGTCGGGGGAGTGAATACGTTACAAGTTGCAAATATGAGTAGTGTTAGCATCTTAACTGATATTTAAAAGGTGATTTCGTTTTATGCTTCGGTTCTGGACGGAATAAGTGAAAAATCCACGAGGGACGATGTATTTCTCCTTTTTGGGGGATTTTAAGGATTGAAATGCGTCTTGTTTCTATGTCCTAACGGTTATGAATCATAACGAAAGTCAAATATTGTTAGTTAATTGCTTAAATAAAATGATATGGGGGGAAAAGGAAAAATGCAAAAATATGAGTAAGTATATATTTTAAGAATGGTAAAAACGGGCTTATTCGCAGCTAATTTGATTCTTTATTGTCCCTCGATGAACACTTAGTACTTTTAGATGGTAATTAATTCGAAGGGGGATTGCGATTCTTAGTTTTCTGAGTATAGCATTGCGTGTGGACACGTACCAATTCTTTAGTATGGGGGATATGGTTGTGCTTAATTACACATACCATTTTCCATTAAAACCGGACTTAAATGACAAAAAACGTACCAAAAATACATTGTATTTGTATGTTTTGCATATGTATTATGCAGGTAACAGATATAATAATTGTCGGGAGTGAAAAGTTCACAAGTTACCAATTATGTAGTAGTATTAGATTTTAACTGTTATTAACGGTGGATTTCGTTTAAGATTGGTTTGGGACGTGATTTGTGAAAAGTCGGGGACGATGAATTTATCCTTTTTGGGGCATTTTAGGATTGAAATGCGTCTTGTTCTATGATCCCTAACGGCTATGAAAATAACGAAAGTCAAATATGTTAGTTAATTGCTAAAAAAAATGAAAAAAAGGAAAAATGCAAAAATATGGTTGCTAAAGTAAATGATTCTTTAAGATTGAAAAAAGTGAGGCTTTTCGTAGCTATTGATTCTTTTATTTCCCCTCGATGAACCTTCACTACTTTTCGAGGTAATTTAATCGAAGGCGGGATTGAGGATTTTAGTTTTTAGTATAGCATTGCGTAGGGAGGGAGGACATGGCATATCTTAGTATGGGAGAGATTTTGGTATGTGCTTAATTACACATACCATTTTCCATTAAAACCAGACTTAAATGACCAAAAACGTACCAAAAATACATTGTATTTGTAGTTTTGCATATGGTGTATTCTGCAGGTAACGGATAAGCTAAGAAACGGACAAAAAACGAGCCAAAACAGACAACACCGGCACGAGAACGGATAGAGCGTGAAATACAAAAAGTCTCAAATCAATAGCCAAAAGTCAAGAGTCAAGTCTTCCCCGACAAGTCAATAGTCAAAAAGACGGAGCCAAATCCAAAGAAAAAGCTAATGGGCCAACCCGTACCCATCTAATAGGCCGGGACAACCCATTAAGCTTTTGTATTATAAGTCTTAAAAGACTTATACCATTTATAAGCCCAAAGTCTTCATAAACCTTTTTTATTATACCCGGCCCAACACAAGCCCAACCCCCCTTATAACAAACCTGTTAACCCATTACCCCTTAACCTTAACTCTGTTAGTCCTTTAAGGACTAATGGTGCAAACATTTACCAACCTCAAGGGCCAAAGATGCACACCACAAGGACTGTGGTTGTAATTAAACACAACACACGCAGGGACCAAACTTGCCATTTTCCAAACTTCAAAAAAGGGCGCCACTACTGTACATCTTCCTTACACCAGACAAAACACTATTCCCCTTTCTTCTCCTCTTTGTCGACCAACACCTATACACACCTTATCCCACCACATAAACAGCCAAAGTCCATCTTGGCAATCCTTAGCATTTCCATTCGTCCAAGGATTAAGACAAGAAATCAATGGTGATGATCATATAACTTGGGCACTACTCATAATCAATGGCTGAGATGGAACCTTTGAGCTACTCACACAACAAGCACACCCGCAGGAGCTCTCACAAAGAAAACACACATCTAGAACCTTTAATAGCTCAGTATAAATTGGACTCATTGTAAGCCCTTGGGCAATAAGTTTTTTTAACCTAGTATTTAGTTTTCAAGTCAATTTTAATTATTATCTTTCAATTTCCAAGTATTGTAACCTGTTTTTAATCTTAATGAAAATTTGAAGTTTTTAAATTAAGTTTTGAATCACCGTTTTTCTTATTGTTTAAAGCCTTTCAAAAGCTGGTTTAAGTTCTTAAGCAAGCATATTATAAACCTGTTTTAATTTAACTATAAAGTAATTAAGGAAAATTTACCAAAAAGAAATCACACCAAAAACACCACAGCTTATTTGGATGATAAGTCAGATTTAGATGGGCTTATGGATATCACCAGCTTATCTTTGATAAGCTGGAGCTTGTAGATAAGCTTTTAAAAGCTTGGTTTTCCCTGTTTGAGCAAGGGCCTTTGCAAGTTCCATTTTCTTTCATTTGTTTTGCTTAGTACCGTAGCATTGCTTATTATTGCTTATTTCTGCTTATATTTGCTTATTTATGTTTGCTTATGATGTTTAGTGCTTATTATTGCTTTGTTTTGTTAGTTTGAGATCATTTGTTTGAAATTTTTTTATAAAACTGTCTTTTAATAGCTTATAAATTAGCATAATCTGTTTTAGCTTATTTAAGTGCTTATTGGTTGTTGAAACTTGCTCAATATTGCTTATTAATCTTATTTAACATCTGGTCTTTGAAATTTTTTGCTTAAATCTTCATAAAACAAGTTTATAAATGGTTTCTAAAAACTTAAAGGGGTGTTTGGCACAAGCAATACTAACCCATAGTTAGTACTGTTTGTTCCATTTTGACCCATTTAGGAACTCTGAAAATCATTTTTGAGGTTTTTTAATCTGTTTTAGGTAAGTGTTTTAGTTTAGAATTGATTGTTAAGGATTTGTGTAAGCTTAATTTAAATATGTGGTCATTAAAACAGTTTAGTGTAGCTTATTTGATTAGAACTTTTAAAGTAGCTTTTATGCATTGGTTTTGTATTGTTTTAAGTTCTCAAAATGCATTAGAGTAGGTGTCTTGAAGTGTGCATGATAGTTTTGTGTTTTACCAAAATCTGTCAATTTTTAACTAAGTATTGAAAAAAAGAAGAAAATGCTTTTTCATTTGCTTTTTGTTGCTTATGCTTTATTTCAAAATGGTTTTTGATTGATGATATAAGTTCTTTGAGGTTTAAATTTGATCTGTTTGTTGGTCTCATATTCATAAGGTTCTGTTTAAGTGCTTATTTTTAAGCTCAAAAGTGGTATTTTGTAAAGATTGCAAAAAATTTTCTAAGTGTTGAATCTGTGTGAAATAGCTTTTTCATTAAGCTTTTTAAGGGCTTATGTGTGTTTCAAACTCATTTTTCTTTGTTGCTTATTATAGCTTATTGGCCAAGCTTTTTGGTGGTATAAACCATTAAGCCATAAGGTTCCATTTCTTAGCTTAAAAATAAGCTAGAAAATAGCCTTTTGGCTGTTTGGTTATCAGGTTTTGGCCCATTAGCTTATTTGCTTATTGAATTTGCTTACATTGTGCTTAGTTTTGCTTATTAGGTTAGATTTAGTTCATTTTAGCTTAATCATCTTAGCTTAGAGCTTATTTGAGCTTATTTGCATTTTAGTCTAAATTTTTTTAAGTTTTTAAGCCTTTTTGCACTTCTGTCATATTTAGCTTAGTGTAGCTTATTGTCTGTGCTTATTTGTGTTCCTTAATGTTCATTAGATATAGCTTATTACCTGTTTTAGCTTATTTATCTTTGTAGTATCTTATTTTGGCCATAAAAAGCCAAAACAGTTAGCATTTAGTCTCTTAGTGTAAAAAGCTTGTTCTGTTAACTTTTCAGCTTATTTTTGTGCTTATTGGTGGTTTTTATAAAAAGTGTTTTTACAAAAAATGCTTATTTTTAAGTCCTTAAGCTTTTTATAAAAAAATATGTGCAAAATAAAAACATTGGGGAAGTTGGGAAGTCAGGGGTGAGCAGGGCTCGAACCCCTGACCTCAACCAACCTCTACCCAACGCTTTAACATCACACCACACAACCAACTCTGCCCTTGGGTCTTTTCCGTTTTAGTTTGCACTTATTATTCCTTTATCACCTTTTTGGCCCATTTAGTTATAAGCACGTTTTAGCTTTTTCACAGCTTATTTAGATAAGCTGTTTCACCCAGCTTATTTTTATTAGATCCAGTATTGTTCAAGCTACTTTTGCTAATTTTTTCAGAATTTTTATAATTAGTTTAATATTTTTAAACATTAAATTTCATTAAAATCGTTTTTAATTCATAATAAATTATAAAAAAGTCAAAAAAATATAATTCTTTTTTAGAAAATTTTCTTTTATCAGATAGAACTTAGGAAAATTAGATTTGCTTTCGTAGGGTTAAAATTGCAAAATTTGATTTTTTAAAGAACGGGATTGAATCCCGTTCACGTTTTTCGTGTTTTTAAGCTTAAATCACTTTCGTTTTTGGTCTAGTTTTCTTAGTTCTTATCTTTTAGTTAATTAGGACTTATAAAAGTCAAAAAGATCATTTTAGGACTTAATTTTGATAATTTAGGGTTTTTAGGTCGCGTTTTTAGGATCCCCGTTTTGCGTTTTTAGTTTAAAATAGTTTTGCCTTAATTGTTTTTAAGTGTTTGCATTAATTTTCCCATAGTTTTAGAAAACCAATCTAAATCTTGTTCCATTCAAGCATCGATTATCAAAACGACTCTCGACTTTCAATTGCATTCCTCGTTGGGGATAACGACCCGGGAATCATACTTCCGGATTTTCTACATTGAGGTTTTTGACTATCCTTATTATATATTTATATTTATTATATATATATATTTAAAAGGGTTAATCAGAAACGATCAATTTTTGGCGCCGTTGCCGGGGAGGATTGTATACGATTGTCGTTGCGTTTGACAATTTGTGCTTTGAAGATCCTTCCGTGTGAAGTTATTTTGCTTATTTTCTCATAAAAAAATACAAAAAGATTTTTCTTTTATTAGTATATATATAATATAAAAAATCAAAATTAAAACAAATAATTTAAAAACATTGTCCATAAAAAGAAATAAAATTCACCATCAATATAATACTTTCCATTGAAGTATTATCATTAATAAGTTCCCGAACCAAATATAAAAAAAACTTACCTTTTGTGTCTCTCGCGAGGTACGGTTCACCTTTGAAAGTTAAACAAACTCTAAGAGGGGTATAAGGCGAGTCGTTCCAAGGAACTACAACCCTAAAGGAGAAAGGTTTTAATAGCTTCGCGCTTTCCTACTCCTCCGCTCCTTTGTGCGTTTTTCTCTTTAAAGAGTTACCGAGAAGCGAGTTGATTATTAAGTTTAAGTGTCTTATCTCATTGTCCGTTATTAAAATATATTGTGAATACATTGTTGAAAAAAAAAGAAATAATAAAAAAATTAATAAAAAAAAATTAGTATAAATTTTATTTTTATATTTTAGTGCATGCGCACTCGTTCTCAATCCCGTAATTCTAACCGTCAACAACAACAAGTCCACCCGACTTTTGTTGAACCATTCAATCTTGTGGAACCAATTAAAAATCAAGCTCCTCCCGTAGTTACGATAGACGATAATTGTACTATGGCTCAATTGCTCGAAGTACCCACCGAGGGTTACGAGGATGCCATCGTTGTGCCCGAAATCACCGCGGACAACTTTGAGCTTAAACACGGATTGCTTACTCTTGTTCAAAACAAACAATTTTTCGGACATGACAAAGAAGACCCTCATGCTCACATCCGTTATTTCAACAAGATCACTTCTACGATGAAGTTCCCGAACGTCCCGGAGTACGTCGGTTAAGCTTATGCTTTTCCTTATTTTCTCGAGGTTGGTGATGTCCGCTCCGGATTTGCTTGAAAAAGAACCCTCTCAATCGATTCTTACATGGGATGATCTTGTTTCGAAGATTATCAACACCAAAATCTTATCCTCCTTCTAAATCAACAAATCTTCCAAAATAAATACGAGATTTCAACAACAATTTGATATAAAAACTTTTTACGAGCATGGGAACAAATTCAATGAATCTTCTTCGGGCGATGCCAACATCATGGATTTTCAGAGGTTACATCAACTTATACTTATATAAATGCTTTTGAACTCTAATGATCAAGATTCGTTGAATTCGCCGCGGGGGTGGTAACGTTTTTTAGATAAAAATGCCTCGGGCCAATTACCTAAGAATCATTGAGAGCAAATCCAAAGTTCGTAATTCAGTAACAAACCGGTTGTTGCCAAAGTGAGTGCGAGCTCTTCTACCCCCGGTATTTCTCCCGATGTTGCCGAACTTAAAGATATGGTGAAAGCTTTGCTTCTTAATAAGAAAAACCAATCCCAAGCTTCTGCTACCGTAAAAGCGGTCGAGGAAAATTGTGTAACTTGCGGTGGTGCTCATTCTTACCGAAATTATCCCGCCACCGATGGCAACGTTTATCGTGACAATATTCAAGAATATGTTTCCCAAGCCGCCGTGGCTAATTTCAATCAAGGAAATACCGGTTACCGAGCCCCGATTGCTAATTAAATTCGACCTCCGGTTTTCCTTCCACGTTCAACAAACCAGGAATAATCAAAAAAATCGGTTAAACCAAAAAAAATATACGGGGAATAATTACAACCAAGGCCAAATTTATCGACCTCCGATTAATCAACCCCCGGTTCACCAAGCTCCACCTTACCAAGCTCCAGCTTCGCAAACACAAGGTGTGTCGAAGGATGATTTTCAAACTACATCAAAGCTAATTTATTGCGTTATGAGAAATATGCAAAACAAACCAAAACATGCAAAATTCAATTGAACCAATGTACCAGATTTGCTTACCAAGTTCATGTATTTAATACCGCCTCTACTTTCGGGCTCCAGGTTCACTTCCAGCAACACCATTGCGTAACCAAAAAAAATTGACGTGAAAGCAATCATACCCGAAGCCGGTGATGCTTATCAGGACCATAGATTTACTACTATTCTTTCCTCCTAAAGTAGTGGAACGTGAATCGAAGACACGGTGCCTCCTACTAATAAAGGAAGTACCAAAAGAATCCAACCTTCGATTGTCAAGTTCAACCTCAGTGTGTACCAATTTTGAGGCCCGTTGTCCTGTTGTTGCTCCCGTTAGTGCTCCAAAGCCTAACTCGAAACCATCAATTTCATATCCATCTAGACTTAATGACCAAAAGATCCACGAAAAAGCTAACAATCAAATTAAGAAATTTTACCAAATCTTTCAAGATTTGCATTTCGACATTAGCTTCGCGGATGTTTTAATTCTCATGCCTAAATTTTCCTCGACACTTAAGAGTTTAATTAGTACCAAAGAAAAATTGTTTGAATTGGAAAGAACTTCGTTGAATGAGCATTGCTAGCCGATTCTCCTCAAAAAGTTACCCAAAAAACTTGGAGACCCCGGCAAATTTCTCATACCGTGTGATTTTTCGGGAATGGATGAGTTCCTAGCCTTGGCCGATCTTGGTGCTAGCATTAATCTCATGCCATTATCCGTGTGGAAAAATCTTTCTCTTTCGGAGCTCACTCCTACTTGTATGACTTTTAAACTTGCAGACCGGTCAATTTCTCGTCCGATCGGTATCGTCGAAGATGTCTACGTAAAAGTAGGAAAGTTCCAATTCCCGGCCGACTTTGTGGTCGTTGACTTTGAACCCGATCCCCGAGTTCTCCTAATTCTCGAGAATGTTAGAAAAGAAGTCGTAATATTCAATCTTGATCAAACTTCGAGATACTCCTCTAATTATGATGATAATTTGGTTAACCGCATCGACGTCATTGATATGGCTTGCGAGGAGTATTCTCAAGAAGTTCTCGGTTTCTCCGATGTAATCACGAGTGGCAATCCCACTCCTTATTATGACCCAATCATTTCTTCCTCTTCTCCGACCCTCACTCCCTTCGAGGATAGTGATTTTCTTCTCGAGGAAGTCGACGCTTTCCTGGCTCTTGAAGATGATCCAACTTCACCGAAAGTTGATCACTCTTATTACGACTCGGAGGGGGACATTCTTCTTCTTGAAGCATTTCTTAATGATGATCCATTATTACCCCCTCCCAGTCAAGGAATGTATTTACCTCAAATTCGAAAAGAACTTAAAATTTGTGAAGCTAAAAATGATAAATCTTCAATTGATGAACCCCACGAAAGTGTATAAGGTTGTTAAAGCCTTGTATGGGCTACATCAAGCTCCTCGAGCTTGGTATGCTACTCTATCTACCTTTTTAGAGAAGCATGGCTATCGAAGGGGAACCATAGACAAGACTCTATTCATAAAGAAGGACAAAAAGGATATCATTCTAGTTCTTTCACCAAATCTTTCAATGGCGCAACTCAAGTATTGTGATAAGCATAATCAAGTGGGTTTCTTATTCAAACCTGCTGAGAGTGCTGGTTACACAAAGATAGTGGATTTCCTCAGACGCTCAAAATTGAGGTATGCTCTCACTCACAATCCACCTATCTACGATTCCCTTGTCAAGCAGTTTTGGCAGACTGCACCTGCCAGAACACTTGCAGATGGGACTCAACAACTTAATGCAACTATAGATAACACTCATATCACTCAACTAATCTATTTCGTAACACGTATCTAATTCCAATAAATTGCTACGTTCGTGAACGAGAATTCCTATCATAAGCTTGGCAAAGAAAACGCAAGCTCTAACACCACTAAAGCTCAAGGAGTAACAATTAATAAAGGTAAATAAGAGTTTTTTGTATGGAAAGTTACGGTTGATCATTCTACAATATTTCACCAGAAGTACCACTCCAACAAGGCAGCTGAAGCACACATACATGGCCGTCACCGATTGAATAGACATGTGTGTTCGATCACATCCCCATTTGAATTTAACCCAACGGTATAGGATGAAGCAATATATAGGGTAGGAACTTCTAACTTTCACTAAAAGTCATAAACCAATGAGGCTAGTGAGACTGCATACATGGCGTAACGGCGGAATAGACAGCACGCTCGATCACAACCTCATAATCGCGTAAAACCAGCGGCTAATCATTAGGTGAGAGGGAAGTAAATTGTTGTTAAATAAAAATCAAGAAACAAATAGATTAAGCCTAAACTACAAGTTGCTAGACACTTTTTCCCCCGACCGTTACCATGATTTAGACACGACTATTTACAACGTCTTGATCATAGATCAAAAACAACAACCTAAGTTGGCATTCCCGTAACGGTCAACTTCCCAATCATCCCAAACTTTACATACTTTACAACGTAAGTGGCGATATCCTCCACTTTGTACAATACTATACATCATCGATATTTGTTGCGTATCAATGAATAATTGATCCTTTGTGTAATTCCTTCAGTTCTTGCTTTGCGAAACGATTATCTTCAAATTTTCCTTCTATTTCTTTTTTGTTGCATTTTTTCGATTTTTTTTTCAATCTAACTATATATGAAACTCGGAGTAGTTTCACCGTCTTTACGATCACAATAATTCCGAATAATTTCTTCGATAGTTCCTTCGTTCTTCAAACTCACCAATAATTGTGATGGTAGTAAAATAACATGAGTTTTGACTATAATATACATTCCCATTTGAAATGTGCAAATTTCCAACCGCACCAAAGATAGAAAATGATACAAGACTTAGGAAATACAAACTTTACACTTTAACCAACTAGCAATTGTAAGGTAAACTTAATCTAACAGGGTAGGTTAAGGTGTAAGGGTGTCACGAAACAAATAATTGGTGTAGTTCCTAAAGGATTGGCTCTACGGGTTGTTCTAGTGGATATTCACTCTAAAGATGAGAGTGGAAAAGGGTTTAAACTGGAGGTTAACTAACCGGTGTAGTTAGTTAATAAACAACATGGATAGGCTATTTGGGTGTAATCCTAAAATTTTACCAATGTAAACAAGTTACTCCAATTAAATCCATAATACCCATTATTGTGGTCTCGAGTGATATACCAAGCCAAGTTCTAAAGTCCACTACATCACTGGCACACTCATATTTTGTGGAATTTAGGTAAACATTTGGAAACGGATAGGCTAAATCCTCACAATATCTAACAAGGGTTATTGTGTGCGGGTTATGTATAAAGTAATTTCACAAAAGTATGCTTGAATTTTTTTTAAAATTTGAGCATAACATAAGCATTTTAATCATTTAATGTGAAAAATAGGACAAGTAAACATTCTAATTCCATCCCCCCCCCCCCACTTGAATTATACAACGTTCTCGTTGTATAGATAAAGCATTAAAAATACGGGAATTAAAAAGAATTAGAATGAGAAACTCCCCTGATATTTGCTCGGTAGATTCTCCAATTTGCGTTTATGAGCAAGATTGTGTGTTGAATAGCCGTCTTAAGGTTTCAAAACTCCAACACTTCAAGATCTTCCAGATTTGTAAATTCTCCACCAATATTCGTCGATATTTCTTTCACGAGGTCCTGTGTAAAATAGGAAAAACGTGCATTACTATCTTGGCATCTACGGTTAATTTAAACTAAACTAAACAAACTAAATACGAGTCAGTCTGGTGGATACGCCATATCTAATTAATGAATACGCCGTATTCCAGAACTGACAATAATGTTTTTAAAGTGCATAAAAAGTAAAGACTGATAACGTCTAGAAAATCAATACGCCGTATGTTATGGGGCGGATACGCCGTATTGATGTCTGGGAAGACAGACTCGATAAAATTAAATAACAATCCGGGTTGTCTCCCGGGGAAGCACTTTTGTTTATAGCAAAGTCTTTAAGTTAGACTTGTCTTCAGCTTCTCTTCACTCGGCTCTAGTCACCATCCATCCTTCGTCCATTTTCCAAAAGATTTCTTGGTAAGCACGCCTCTTCTCTTGTGATTGTAGGATCATCGTATTTGTCTTCTTTTACAGCAACATACTCTTCATCATTATTGAACGGATATTTGATCATCATATATCTCCTTATATTGCACACTGGTTGCTCATGAACTTCACATAATTCTTCTTTCTCATTATTTTCATGATTTTTCTAATAAGCATCATTGTAGTTTGCATTTATGTTCCATCGTCTCATCTGTTCGTAACATGACTCATCATCATCTTCTTTGATAAGTCCTTCCATGATAACTTTATTTCTTAAAGCCTCATCTTTAAGTTCACTATCTTCCAAAGCCTCGTACCACTCGTTATCCTGATAATGTAGTTGGTTTCCAATGATGTAAGTTTTGGGTAAGTTTCCTCCATTACAGCATCCATCATCCATCCAACTACATGTTGGCCATTCTGAAGATCTAGTTTTAAAGTTGAAAGGCTTGCAAGCATGTTTAACTGGTGTGGGTTTGGTCCAAACTCAAACGTTAGTTCATGGCTTCTCATCTACCCATGGTACGTACTTGTTCCATTCATAGATCCAATCATCCTTGTAATCTTCATAGGTCTTGAATCCCTCAATGTCCTTAGTAAGTAAGTCTAGATCGATTTGTAAAAGATAGTTAAATTCTTTGAATGCCTTGCACATAGGTGTTTCAAAATTAAATAAATTAGTGTCGATCCTAAAGACTTCAGCAACTTCATCCTTATCATCAGAAGATTCTTCATCTGTGAGCTCAACTTCATCATCTCCTCTGATCTAGTAAATCCATAATGCTTTCATAGTATAATGATCCATTGTCTTGTAGTTGAAAAACTTCGATCCCAACCATTCAGTAAATGCAACATCAGACGGATCATATCCCATGTCATCATCAGCTTCATGCTCCGAATCATCATCCATTTTCGAGTCACATGGGATGTTAGCAACTTCAACTTCATATGTGAATAAATCATCATCCATTCCGCTTAATCGATTGACTTCATTGTTGAAAACTTCAAGTGGTGTATCGCAAGTGAGCGAAACATCTTCGACCTTAACATCCTTAATTTTCTCGAACTCTCCTTTGATAACCTTTGTCATTCTTACTGAAAAATACCCATAAAATTATCAGTAGAACCAGCGGGAGAAAGGTATTAAAAAAAATTTGGGTTTTAAGTTCGAGAATGGAAAAGAACTTTATCAGATGATCGAAATGCCGTATTTAATAGAAGTTGATATGTCATATTAATCAGTTGAATGAATACGTTGTATTGGATAGAAAGTTGGATACGCCGTATCCGATGGAAGTGGACACGCCGTATTCAGCTATCGACCAGAATAATGTATTAAGAAAAACAATTAAATACGCAAACAATTAAACACAAATTTATACAAGCAAAAAATTAAAGATAAATATACAAAATTTACAGAATATACAAGAATATACACTAATCTAAATTACACTAATCATAAGGGTTAGATCTAATCTAATGTTAAAAACCAAAATATCAAATAAAAATCAAGATTGATTTTCACTCCCCGACAGCGGCGCCAAAAACTTGATGTGTCGTTATGTGATGTATATTTTATTGATTCAAGTTTTAAATTTATATTTTGCCGACTAAGCCAAAAACAACACTTTAACGGGCAGTGTACCCGATCGGTAGTAGTTTCGTGGTAAGTAGGGTGTCGAACACTTAAAGCGAGGTTAAATCTATCAATTTAATTAATATCTTGGTTATCTAATCTATGTTAATTCTATTCTAAACCTATGTCAGTCTTAATCCTAATTCTAATGGAAAAAGGGGGTTTTCAGCCTGAGAGACTGACATGGTTTGGTTGGTGACTACAATCAATTCAAGGCACTTTAATCCACGCAAGCAAATAAACAAAAGATAAAGAGCGGTCGAGCCAAATATAAGAAAATTGTATTAACCATTATTAATCCGATTAGAAAGTTGGTTTGTTTATTAAGTGCAATGATTTCTTCTCTCGATGCGGTATATCATTCTTAAGACTTAGGCGTTACATCATCCTAAGACCTAGACACATTAATTCTGTCACAATTAAAGCATCCGCATAAAGCATCGATTATAATCTATCTTAGGGAGTAAAGCAATGGTGATCTTGTTAAACCCTAGCTCATAGAGACTTTACCCACTTACCGCTTAATGGCGATTTATACACTAGTAGTTCACTTGTCCAACTATCTAATAGAATCAGAACGTTATTTGTTAAATTAACTAGGTTCACCTTCTAGTCAACACGATCAATAAACCATTGGCAATATCTAATTAACTAGTTAGGCCCAAAGCGTATCCTAATTACAGATTTAGCAGGACAATATTTGTGATACTATGATTCTAGATGTATAAATTACTATATGGAGAGATATCCCAGAATCTAGATTACGTGGTCCGTATCACTAGATCCAGTTGAATGATAGGTCGCATACAAAAGCACGTAAACAAGTATAATTTGATAAACATAAACAAGCATTCAACGATAAATCAAGAAATCGAGATAAACAAATACCAAACATTCAGATCTTCATAATAATGGCTAATACCCGAAGGTATTAGCCTTCAAACGTCATAATAAATACAAGAGCAATTATTTAGCCAAGGTAAACTAACCGAGTTAACGAATGATACCAAAAACTGAACGATTACTAAAGTATATGGAATTACACGTTGTCTTCTATGGAATTGATAATGTTGCTTGACCTCTTATGCTCTTTTTCTCCTCTGAAAATCGACTTTTGTGGTTTAGGTATCGAGAATATGATTTAGCACACTTAAAACTCGTTTTTGAGTTTTGTATTTATAGGGTCTGGAAGTCGGTTTGATACGGCGTATCCAAGGATTGGATACGGCGTATTGGGGATTTCTTGGAGTAGGGACCACGCTTGATATCTTCCAGAATATTATATTCATTCCATATTTCCAATACGGCGTATTGATCTTGTTTCCTTTGTGGTCTTTGGTGAGTGCAGGCACGGATACGCCGTATCTTCCTTGATGGATACGGCGTATTGGTCTTCAGAATAGTAATCTTCAAAATATCTTTATTTAAGCTCCAGAATGCGCGCCTTTTGCTAATATTCACCAACTACTCCATAATTACTGTAATTCTCAAATATAAACGATTAAGTAACAATTCTTTGCAATAACTATACAAAATGGGTTAATAACATGGGATAAATGATGCTATAAAATAGACGTTATTTGATGTCATCAAATATTCCCCCACTTGAATCCTACTTGTCCTCAAGTAGCCTTTAGAAAACTTATGAAAATGTATCCTAAACCAAAGTCTAGGTTTTTCTGTTAAGCATCTTTTTATTTGAGAAGACTTAGCAAAAGGCGCGTCATTCTGGTGCAAAATAAGTGAGATATTAATATATGAAGATTACTATGTTCTTGAAAGACCAATACTATCTCGTACCATCATCTATAATATACGTCGTATCCGTGCTCTTTTCACTATCCCAAAGACCCCAAAAGGATTTAGATAGTATCAATATCTTCCTATCCGGATGAAGATCTCTAAAACGTTAACCGTATCTAGATATTGATATAATATAAATCTAATCTGGAAGATATCAAAGCCCTGCTTTCCCAACTGCCAATAAATCCCCAATACCCGTAATTATAAATCCCATGGATACCCCTATCTCCACCGACTTCCAGACCTTATAAAAGAAAACGACTTAAAAAACGAAGTATATTTCAAGTACATTGCTGTAAATTCTCTTTAGTTCTTGCTTAGGATTTTCTCTTAAATCTCACAAAAGTTCCAAGTTTTTCATTGGAGAATAAAGAGCCAAGATTCGAGCAACGGATATCAATTCTCATATGATGACACCCTGTAATTCCATATACTTTTTGTAATTGAGGTTCATCTTTGGTATCATTCGATTAAATTGTTAGTTTACCTTGGCTAAATTATTACTCAATTTAATTTATTAAATGCCGATTTAGAAGGCGAATACTTCGGGGGTGTTAGCCATTTTTATGACAATTTTGTGAATGTTTGGTATTTGTTTATATTCGATTTCTCTTGATTTATCGGCGTGCTTGTTTATGTTTATCAATTTTATACTTGTTTACGTGCTTTTTGTATGCGACCTACCATTCGAACGAGATCAGCTAAGGGATCAAGCCGATCTAGTCCCGGAGATAGCTCTCCATATAGTTATTTATACATCTAGAATGATAGTTACACCAAGTATTGTCCTTCTAAGGTCTGAGTCTCTAGGATACACTTGGGCTTAAATAGATTAATTGGATAGTAACCGATGTTATTGATCGTGTTACTGGCAGGTGACCTAGATAATTCAACCAAGTAACATTTTGTTTCCATTGATAGTTTGGAAAAGTGGAATACATAGTGTAATGATTGCCATTAATTGGTAAGTGGGTAAAGTCCTTATGAGCTAGGTTTAAACAGATCACCATTGCATAATACCTAAAATAGATTATAATCTGCAAATAAGGAATAGCTTTTATAACGGAGAATGAGAGCTTTTAAAACTTGTGAACATTAGTGAATTTAGATATGGTCTAGGTCTTAGGATGAATGTAGAGCGCCTTAAGTCAAGATGATATGTCCACCTCTAGGGAGAAGAATATCAGTGCACTTAATAACCAAACCAACGTTCTCACAGATTAAATAATGGTTAATACAGTTTTTCTTAGATGAGGTTTCAGACCGCTCTTTTTATCTTTTTTTTTCTATTAGATTTGTGTGGGTAACAGTGTCTTGAATTGATTGTAGTCACCAACAAAACCGTGTCGTCTCTCAGCTGAAAACCCCTTTTTACCATTAGAATTATGATTTAGACTCACATAGGTTTAACATAGGATTAGATAGAATTAACATATATTAGAGTAACTATCCAAGATATTATAATAACTATGATGATTTAAACCCTCCTCTTAGTGATCCGACACCCTACCTTACAACCAACGAAGCTACATCTTGACCGGGTACAAACTGCCCGTTAAAATGGTGTTATGGGTTTAGTTCGTCAAAAATACAATTTAAAACTTGAAACAATTAAAATTATAACCACACTACTACAACCCATCAACGGTTTTTGGCTGCCGCTGTCCTGGGGATGAATTGTTTATGTTCTTTTTGTAAGTAGTGTTTTAGTTTAGTTTAGTTTAGTATAGATTAAATTGCATATTTGTGTGTTTGTTTTGTGTGTTTGATTTTTGCATTGTATATTTTTGCATATTGTGTGTTTGTGTGTTTTCTGCATTATTTAAAGTACGCTGTACATTTTTTTCAAACCAATATGGCGTATTCAATTTATTCGATACGGCGTATAAAATTTTTCAAACCAATACAGCGTATTCGACTCTATCATAAATACGGCGTATTCAATTCACTGAATACGGCGTATTAAGCTATTTGACCATTTTCTTTCCTAGCAAATTTATTACAGGTTAAAATGGATGATCCCAACATTACTATAGAGGAGTATATCAGGCTTGAGGAAGAAAAATCTCGTAGGCATGTAAGGTACTTAGACTGGGAAACTTCTTTATCGTATGTTAGAGATCTGGGATGAAATGAAAGACGATCACGGTGACCCTCAGATCTATTGAAACTAAATTCCCAGCTATAATCTTTAACGTCACGTTAACATCTGAAGCAACACTCTCATGTGAGCCTACGGTAAGTTCTCTTAACAACGATGAAATTGACTTTAGAATATCGTTTGACGAATCCGACGATGAAGATTGCACGGTAATTTTCGACAAAAATTCATTTTCTTACAAAATAATTTATGTCAACAATTTAAAAACGGATTCGAAAAATGATAACGATAAAGTCAATATGCCTTCGCTTCCTTCATCCGATCCTACAGTCAGTTATTTTGATGATTTAGACTTCTTTAAAGATTTTGAAAATGAATTTCCTGTCATTGTTTACAATGATGATCAAACGTCTAAATCAGATTCATTAACTGAACCGATTTTAAACCCTCAACATATCGATGAATTTAATTTGAAAGATGAAACATCATTATCCGAATATGATAAAGAGGAACAAAATGTTATATGCTTTAATGATTTATTTCCTTTTAACATAATTTATCCCGATGAATTAAAAACGGATACGGACAATGATAATGATAAAATCGATATTGAACACTCTTCGGGGGATTTATCTGTTAAACCATTACCTGATTTAATAAATACCAATGTTGGTGCCTATGCACATGGGTCAAATAAGCTTTCTAAAACAAGTCATGATACATCTAATAAATTTTTCAAAACTGAAACTTTTGTCAAGGGATTAAATTTTAATATCATGACATGGAATCATCTTAACAAAGGGATGTCATTCATTTTCCTAATCAAGAATTTCTATGTGCCATTTGGCATCCCGTTCGACCCTAAATTGTTTTATAAGGATGGGAATTAAATTGGGGCAAGTCTAATTAAAGACTTTTCTGTAAACAAAAGTGCTTGCCGAGAAACAACCCGAAATGTATTTTCAATTTTTATCGAGTTTGTCTTCCCAAATTTTCTATACAGCGTATCCAAACCCTATGGATATGGCGTATCGACTATCTAGACGTTATCCAGTCTATATTTTCAGCACAGTCTGTACGACGTATTCATTAAATGAACACAGCGTATACATGTATCAATACGACATATCCTGGGATATGGATACAGCGTATCGACTTTCTGTACAGTTTTAGGAATTTATTTTGACTCTAACCAAACAAATACACGGAGATAGAATTGCATTTGTGTTCTAAGAATTTACACAGGACCTTGTGAAGGGAAATCGACGTATGTTGGTGGAGAATTTACAAATCTGAAAGATCTTGAAGTGTTGGAGTCATGAAACTTCAAGACGGCTGTTCAACACGATCTTGCTCATAAACGCAACTTGGAGAATCTACCGAGGACATTGTATAATTCAAGTGAGGGGATGGAATTAGAATGTTTACTTATCCTAAATTTTCACAACAAAAAGCTTAAATTATGCTCAAATTTAAAATTTTTCAAGCATACTTTTGTGAAATTACATGTTACATAACCCGCACACAACAACCCTTGATAGATATTGTGAGGATTTAACCTTTCCGTTTCCAAATGTTTATCCAAATTCCATAAAATAAGAGTGTGCCGGTGATGTTGTAGACTTTAGAACTTTGCTTGTTTAAATTGGTAAATCTTAGGATTACAACCAAATCGCCTATACATGTTGTTTATTAACTAACTACACCGGTTAGTTAACCTCTCGTTAAACCCTTCCACTCTCATCTTTAGAGTGATGATCCACTAGAACAACCTGTAGAGCCAATCCTTTAGGAATTTACACTAACTATTTATTTCATTACACCCTTACACCTTAACCTACCCTGTTAGATTAAGTTTAATTTATAGTTGATAGTTGCTTAAAGTGTAAAGTTTGTATTTCCCGAGTCTTATGTCATTTTCTATCTTTGGTGAAGTCAAAAATTTGCACATTGCAAAAGGAATGTATATTGTATACTAGTAGTCAAAGCTCATGTGATTTTACTACATTCACAATTAATGGTGAATCCAAAGAACGAAGAAATTACCGAAGGAATTATCCAGAATTATTATGATCGTGAAGATGGTGAAACTACACCAAGATTTGAAGTTTAGTTAGTAAAAAAGAAAAAGAGAAAAAAAGAGAAAGAAAGTTTAAAGATAATCGTTTCGCGCGAAAGAGCATACCGAAGGACTTATACAAAGGATCGATTAATTCGTTGATACGTCAAGAAAATCAACGATGTTAAGTATTGTACAAAGTAGAAAGATATCGTCACTTACCTTTACGTATTAAAGTTTTAGGATGATTGGAAGTTGACCGTTATGGGAACCGCCAACTTAGGTTGTTATTTTGATCTATGATCAAAGACGTTGTACATAGGTAGTGTCTTTGTCTAATAATGGTCTGGAAAATAAGCGTCTAGCTACTTGCTATCCTTAATCTATTGTTTCTTGATTTTTTATTTAACAACAATTACTTCCCTCTCACCTAATGATTACCCGCTGGTTTTTACTCGAACGGGGATAAGATCGAGCGTGATGATTATCCACTGTGATTTCGCGTGTGGTATGCATGTCTCCACTGCTTGTTGGTTTACGGCCTTTTGGTGAAAGTTATAAGGTTCACTAAACCTAAATTACTCTTTACTAGTCCTAATCTTTAGCTTTTTCGAGGTGGGATGAGCAGTCACATGTGTCTATCCCGTGGATTCGGGTGTGTATGTGTGGTCTTTGTCGCCCTCCTGGAACATTGGTATCGATGAAAGATTAGTTAGAGTAATCAACCGTACGCCTACATACAAAAAACCCAATTTACCCCTTTTTTTTAATTTTAATACACCCTTGTTACTTCCTGGTTTTCTTTAGTGGTGGAGATGTATACAATTCCTTGCCAATCTTATGAATAGAATACTCGTCACGAACTACTAAGCAATGAGCGAATTAGATACATGTTACCGACATAGATTAGTTTGAGTGATTTGAGTGTTTTCATCTTTCCTATTTCGAGAAGTGTTTGGTTTGTGGACTTGTAATAATCGAATAATAGCTTTTAAACGGAAATATCCTTAGGGATACCTTTTGTAAACTTCTAAAGGCTAACTTGAGGACAAGTAGGATTCAAGTGGGGGTGGATATTTGATGAATTCAAATAACGTCTATTTATAGCATCGTTTATCCTACGATATACCACCATTTTGTATATTTATATAGCAAATAATTGTTACTTAATCGTTTATAACTTGAGAATTGCAGTAATTAGGAGTAAATGGTGACACATAGCAAAAGGCACGCATTTCTATAGCTTAAAAAGATGAAATATATGAAGATTACTATCTAAATAACCAATACGCCGTAACCATCAGAAGATAGTACGTATCCTAGCCTTGCACTCACCAAAAAACCCACAGTAAGATTAAGATCAATACGACCCGTATCCAGAGACTCAATATGCCTTATTCAAGATGATGAAATCAAAGTAATATACTGGAAGATATCAACGTTGTCCCTATCAAGAGAAACCTAATACGCCCGTTCCAACCCATTGGATACGCCGTATTGAACCGACTTCCAGACATTATAAATAGAAAACTCAAAAACGAGTTTTAAGTGTGCTAAATCATATTCTCGATACCTAAACCACAAAAGAAAGCCAATTTTTTCAGAGGAGAAAAAGAGCGATAAGAGGTCGAAGCAACTTATTCAATATCCATAGAAGACATCGTGTAATTACCTAACTTTATAATCATTCACTTTTGTATCATTCGTTACTCGGTTATTGTTACCTTGGCTAAATTATTACTCTTGTATTTATTATGACGTTTGTAAGGCCTAATACTTCGGGTATAAGCCAATATTATGGAAGATCTGAAAGTTTGGTATTATTTTTATAATTGAATTTCTTAGATTAATCATATGTATGCTGTTTTATCTTTATTATCAATTTATTACTATGTTTACGCGCTTTTGTATGCAACCTATCATTCAACGGATCTATCTAAGTGGACAAGCAAATTCTAGAGTCCCGGGATAGCTCTTCATATAGTAATTTACACACCTAGAATAATATTGACAACAAAGTATTAGTCCTTCTAAGTCGGTCCCTAGGATAAAAAAACCTTTGTGCTTAACAAGTTAATTGATATTGCCAATGGTTTTATTTATCATGTTTACTAGCAGCGAGGGACCTAGATAATTCAACAAATAACATTTCCTGATTTCCATTGGATAGTTGGACAAGTGGACTACTAGTGTATAGATTGCCATTAAGTGGTAAGTGGGTAAAGTCTCTATGAGCTAGGGTTTAACAAGATCACCATTGCTTTAATCCCTAAGATTTATTATAGATCAGCAAAGTAAGGAGAGCTTTATGAGGATGCATTAATATGACAAAATTAACGTGTCTAGGTCTTAGTAGATGTAGACGGCCTAATCTAAGAATGATATGCCACCTCGAGAGAAGAAATCATTGCACTAAATAAACAAACCAACGTTCTAATTAGAATTAATAATGGTTAATACAACTTTCTTATATAAGGTTTGATCGCTCTTTTATCTTTTGTTAATTTACATGTGTGGGTAATAGTTTTTCCTTGAATTAAAGAAAATTGATTGGAGTCACCAACCAAACCCGTGAAGTCTCTCAGGCTGAAAACCATCCTTTTCCATTATAATTGGATATTATACTGACATAGTTTAAACATAGGATTAGAGTAGAATAACATAGAATAGATAACAAATATAAATTAAAATTGATAGATTTAACCTCGCTCTCAGTGATCGACACCCTACTTACCATGAAACTACTCCCGATCGGGTACACTGCCCGTTAAAGTGTTGTTTTTGGTTGAGTCAGAAAAATATAAATTTAAAACTTGAATATTAATAAAAAACAACCCTACACTACAACACATCAGTCATTACGGCCATGTATGCATGTCTCAGCTGCCTTGTTGGTTTACGACTTTTGGTGAAAGTTAGAAGGTCCCTACCCTATATCATTCTTTATCCTAACCGTTGGTTAAATTCGAATGAGATATATTGAACACACATTCTATTTCATCGTTACGGCCCATCTGTTGTATAGCTTTAGCGATTGCCTTATATAAAATGGTACTATCCAGGTGACAGATTGCAGAATGATCAACCCTAGCCTTATCTATAAACCCATATTTACCTTAAAACTTGTTACAATTCCTTAGCTTTAGCGGTGGAGATGTGAATCCTTGCCAAGCTATGAATAAAATACTCATTCACGACCGACAATTTAGCGAATTAGTTACGTGTTACCATATAGATTAGTTGATGCTTTGAAGTGTTTTCATCTTCCTATTTTCGTAGAGGTGTTTGGTAATATTGTGAACTTATTAATACGATCAGAATACTATGCTTGTAAATACGGAAAGTATCCTTAAGGGATACATTTTTATAGACTTACAAAGCTACTGTGAGACAAAGTACTGATTCCAAGTGGGAGGGATATTTTCGATGCTACATCAAATAAGGAGTCTATTTATCTAGATCATTTATCCTAATTGGTAATAACCCACTTATTTGTATATATTTATTGCAAAGAAATTGTTAACTTAATCATTTATATTTGAGATGTTACATAATTGATGGAGTACTTAGTGAGAGGACTTGACTTAAAAGGAGCACAAATTCTAGAATCAGGGTGGAAACTTAAACGAGATATATATAGTTGAATATTTACTATATTTCTGAAGACTAATACGCCATATCCATCAAGGAAGAATACCGTGCGTAATCTGTTGCCTGCACCACCAATAGACCCACAAAAATACAACCAAGTCGATCCAATACGATTCGTATCCAGGTAAAGGCAATACTGGCCGTAGTCACTTATATATGGGGAATAAAATAATCTGGAAAATATCAAACATGGTCCCTACCTCCATATAGAAACTCTAATACGCCGTATCCCAACACCTTGGTTACACGAGTATTGACACCACATGAATAGTTAGACTCCAAGATACCAGACCTACTATAACACTAAACATTTCAAAAATGCGAGCGATTTTAAGTGTTGCTAAAATTCATATTCACTCGAATACCGAAAGACCATAGAGAAAGTCGCCGTTCACAGGAGAAAAAATAGCATGAGAAGATGTCGTCGCAACAGCAATATCGCTCCTCCATCGACAGGAAGCCAACAAACCAGCTGTAACCACAAGGTTCTTATACTATTTGTAATCGATAGTATCATTTTTGGTAATCACAATAGAACTCGCTTAACTCGAGTTGAGGTTTACCATATGTTGCTAATGAAAACATTACTCTAGCTATTAATTAGAGTTACTATAAGGCTAATAACCATTCGCTGTATTAAGCAATTCTATAATGATATATCTGAATAGCTTTGGTTTTGTCTATCAATCTTAGATTCCTTTAAAATTAATAGTCGAAGTTATGCAATTTATTGATTATGTTTATATCACATGATACTTTGTTTATGTGCTATAAGTATGCGACCTATTAATTCACGAATTACAGGAGTCAAGTCCTAGCTATTTTAACTAGCGCTGCATACTTCGTGTTGTTTATGGGCGTAGGCTAAGAGGCCGGATAGCTCTCCATAAGTAATAGCGTATAGGTGGAACAAATAAGGATCACTAATAAAACGTCATTCTGGCCGAAGGATTGAACTGGTTATACCATATAGGAATATGGCTTTAGCCCTTAACTATACACGTTCTGTGATCGAATTGGTATATGTTTGGATTGTGTGACTACCAAACAGAAACACAAAGGTATACCGTGATAAAGCATGTAAATTGGGTAAAGTCTTTATGAGCTAGGGTTCGTAGATCGAACATACACGTTGTCGTGCACTCGTAGAAATGAATTATAAAAACAACTACAAATAAGGATGCTTTATGCGGATGCTTTAATTATGACAGAATTAATGTGTCTAGGTCTTGGAATGAATCCGCCTAAGTCTAAGAATGTTGTGCACCTTGAGTTAAGAATCATTGCAGCTGATTAAACAATTACCACTTTCACATCAAGATTTAAAAATGATGGCTAATACAGTTTTCTATATATAAGGCTTATACTACGCCCTTTTATCTTCTGTTAATGTCTTGCAGTGGTTAAGTGTTACCTGTGAATTGATTGTAAGTCTACTAAAACCAATCCATGCACATTCTCTCAGCGCTAGCACCATCTTGTTACCCCATAAGTTTTTTAGAATTAGGCATATTACACTAAGCCGTACATAGGATTTAACATACGGATATGACACTATACAAGAAAATAAGAGACATTAACTTAGACTACGCGATCAAAAAAATCCAATATAACACTAATTATTAACTACCTATTAGAAATAGTCTTCTTTACCTCGCTCTCATAGTTTTACGAACAACAACACAGCTAGCATTCATCACACGAACTCCGACCACGGCCGACCACAGCCCCCATACAAAACTGCTCCTTAAAAGATGACTCAATGTAAATGAGTTTCCCAACTCAAGACAACAAAAACAAAAAAAATAAACTAATCGTAATCCAGAAGTCAACACCACTATACATATAAAACTAACTGAATACCATAATAAGACATAACCACCACACCATTCAACAGGAACACAATTAGTAAGATCCTCGAGCTCTCCACCCATCGAAGGATGTCAGGAACAAGAGCAGAATTTTGACACTTCTCCAATTCCATTAGCTTTCAAACGTATACATTTCTTTAAAACTCTACAAATGACTAATCCATACACTTTTAGCACCAAAAAATAAAATCAATTAGAACCCAGCAATCAGATCACAGTGACGTACAGTTTTAACTTCTACTCAGAGTTGATTTTCTACATCATCACAACTCCTTTACACTTAACACCTATAATTTTCAAAAGACTCGATTTTAGTGTAACCCATTTTAAGTAAATAAACATAATACAAACTAAACGACTATAATCATCCGGTCAAAATGATCGAACACATTATAAAGAACAAAGAGTATATGCAAGTAATGCATAGACACCCCACCCTTGTCTCGACACCTGTACTAAACATGAGATGGGTCCAGCAAACACACCATCATTAAGCTAAACACCATTAAGCCGCAAACAAAGAATCAAATCTCACAAGCACTTACCATAACATATAGGCGTCATACAACCCAGCTACTACAGGCGGACACACAGCTAACAAAAATCTCTCGTCATACCTTATAACCCGCATAAACAAACAAGATAATGCATTTATCAAAGCGACCTTACTTCACATAATAAAAAACATAATCACTTTCAATACGTCCATCAGTAGCAAGCTACCTTCCATAACACATAATACTTGCTTTAATACATGTACCGCAAAGACGGCAGTCGCCGAGCAAGCCATCAAGTAAGAAGTTCAAAATCTGGGGGGGGGGGGGGGGGGGGGGGGGGGTATTACAGCAGGTTATGCGAACAACAATTATAAACATAAAATAAAATTCAGAAACTTGGAACCAAACAGACTTGAACTAATAGATAATAGCAAACCTATACAATAATACCACAACCAACCATCACAACCGGACTAACACATTCAAAATTAAACAATCGAACAATTACATATTCTATGAGAACATTGAAACTATTAACCCCTACATCTTACAGACCAATTCGGTATAAAACTATATAGTCAAAACCTCAACTCACGCTCGCGAACACCTGAAACAAATCAAGAGTAGGATTGTGATTATAAAAGGAAAATAGCAGTAATGACATTGTATAAATCAATATTAGGAACAAATTTAGGTAAAATCTAAGTCATAACTGCAATAGCTACCTAAACATAAGATGCCGATGAGCCACCACATTTGCCCACACACAATAAAAGAGCCAGTTCTTTGTTATCAAACTTCATTTTCATCTCTATTACAAACGACATGTGTTGTGTTACTAATATAAGTACCACAAACAGTGTCATACACCAAAGATTTATTAGGGAAAGAAACCTAAGTTCTACCTATCCTTAGAACAACAGCTTATCCACTAAGTCAGTACCAACTTGCGTCTTCTTCTTAATCAACGCATACAGAGATATACATACAATTTCCTTCCTTTTCCAATAAACCAACCTCCTTGCAGTGTGGCAAACATCATCCTTTTTTCCGGTGGTGATCTTTTAGCATAAGGTTTTAGGGGTTTTTAGGCTTAAGGGGATATAAACTGGTTTATATTCTTTAGCTTTGCATTTTCGCTTAAAACTCCTTGTCCTTTAGCATGAAGCAATTCTTATTAGCTAGTTCTGGATTCCTAACCTAATAACCTTATAATTGCCATAATTGTGGTGTAGCAGGCCTATTTTAAGGATAAACATATCTCAGACTCAATAAGGCAAACATGTAAGTGAACGCGGGTGTGGAGGGTGGGGGGTTAAAACCATACCAAAGGTTTCGGCGCCCAGCCAGCCGAACAAAACAGCACACGGTATGCGATGGCCGGGTGCGAGAGATATGGAGCAACTAGAACGTCTTGGTTATTTCTCTCACAAGATCCTTTCTATCTATATATGTGAGAAGCATCATGAATGGCCTCACTAGTCTGAACTTTGCTGGATTTGTAAAGCGACGAGAGCGCGCGATTAGCATAACCCGGAAAGACAAATGGTGAACTCACATCAGGCGGCCTAGGCTAGCCCACGATAGACTCCCCTTCTGCGAGAGCGAGATAAGTAAGAGAAATGATTTACCTTAAAAAGGCTAGATACAGCGCGCACAAATAACACACACACATCTGTTAAATAACTTTGGGGACTTTGGCAGAAATAGTCCCCAAAGGTTATAACACCTTTTTCAGTACACGTCCTTGGTGGTTATAACTCTTTGGACTTGACAGATTAGGTCCTTGGAGTATAACTTTGTTATTTAGGCAGCTTTCACCCTTGTCTTTATTTTTCTCTTTTCCTCTTTAAATATAAGTTTAGGGTTTTGGCAATTTTAACCCTCAAACTTATATTTCTTCACATGTTGACTTTTGGATTTGTCGGGGTTGACTTGGGTTGACTTTTTCAGGCTTGGGCTTTGACTTTGACTTTGTCTTTTTCCTGCTTTTCCATTCCGAGTCTGGTTTTGTCGTTTTGGCTTCGTTTTTCGTCCTTTTCTTAATTATCCGTTCCTGCACAATACAATTAGCAAAACAAGCGTATATTTGGCATTTTAAGTCCGTTTTTGGTTATTTTAGCTCGTTTTTAAAGGTAAAAGGTATGTGTAATTAAACTCATACCAATCTACAAATCCAATTTTTTCAAAACGATTTGCAAATCTCTTGAAAATATAATTTGAATAATGTCTATGATGGGGTGAAATGAAGTTTTTTTTCTTGGCTTCATGTTTCATCAATCACCCCGTGTCATATTCATTAGTCAGTACAAAATATGAACTGAGCTTTTAAAGAAATTTGGTAGGATTGATATGTGTCTGCAATGAGCATCACATTATGGCACTGAGAGACTAGATAATGATGTTAAAGGGCATCTACTGATTCAAATGACTTTCATCATAATGATTTAGATGGGCCTCATGTATCTAACATGCCAGTCGATCCAGACATTGCTTTGTGCACTTTGTTTGAGCTCGTTATCTAGACACGTCCTACGGTTCATACACCTCAAAGAGGTTAAGCGGATATGTTACGGTACTAGGTCTGTCCATTATAACATGGTCTATACGGTT
Organism: Tanacetum coccineum; assembly: GCA_026074375.1. Classification (NCBI taxonomy): domain Eukaryota; kingdom Viridiplantae; phylum Streptophyta; class Magnoliopsida; order Asterales; family Asteraceae; genus Tanacetum; species Tanacetum coccineum. The sequence goes on from BQNB010001197.1 coordinate 78,424, forward strand.
AGGGATTCTGGATTTGATATTATTGGTTTTTTAGACGCAAACCTTGCTGGAAGTAAAGCGAGTGCAAAAGCACTTAAGGAGGACTTGATAATTTTAGGTGAAAAGCTCAGGAGTGGATTATTTAAGTTCTAAAAAGCAAGATTGTACTGGATGTCAATAGCTGAAGATGAGTATGTATCATTGTCTGCGTGTTGTGCACAAGTCATCTGGATACACACACAATTACTGGAATATGGATACAAGTACAACAGAATACCGATGTATTGTGATTCAAAGACAGCTATCGCTATCTCATGCAAATACGGTTCAGAAAATTTCGCGTAGAAAAACACATAGACATCCTGGTATTATTTTATTAAGGAAAACGTTGAATAAGGGAACGGTGGAATTTTACTTTGTCAGAATGAATACCACTTGGGATCTAATTTACTAAATGTCTTTCCCAAAGAACGCTTTGAGTACTTAGTTCTTAGCATTGGTATGAGATGTATGACTCCAACACAGTTGGAAAGTCTGGCAAAGTTATCTTCTTGAAAAAGATCATACATCAAACTTGTAAATAAATTTTCAAAAACAAAATAAATATTGAAAAACATAAAAATACAAAAAGAATTTCTTGATGTTTTTCAAAAACAAAAATCAAATACAAAATTAAAAAATATAAAAACTCAAAAATATTTCCTTCCTATTTTCAAAAACAAAAATCAAATACAAAAATACAAAAACTAATAAAAAATGTAAAAGGACAAAAACATAATTTAATCAAAACCACATGTCTTCTCATTGCAATCAAATTTATGATTCGATATTTTTATCATCATTGTTTTCAATATCTATACGGGATCATGATCTGAGGGAGAATTATTTTGATAACAAATGTGTTCTCATTGTCAAAACATGTATTTTTGTAAAATCCCATTCACGTACATCACCTGAATTCTATTTGAAAAAATCATATCAATTTCAAAATCTAATAAAAACAATGATCTCTCGAATATTTGATAGCTTTTAAATAAAATAGTATATTTTCGAGAGGGAGTTTTTTTATTTTTTGTGATAGGATGGACTTTGTAAGAGGAAAAATTCAACGGACAAACTGTGCAAAGGGATCATACTCCAAGGGGGAGTTTTTGCAATTTCTGTTAAATAAATTTCGGTTTCAAAAACCACAAGGGCCAAAATCGTCATTTTTCAAACAAAATTTCAGAAGGAAAAACTCCAAGGACTGAAAGTGTCAAAATCTAAACTTTCAAATTCGGATAGTATAAATAGAAAATTCTTTCCATTTCTTTTTTTTTATTCCGAGTTTGATACCTAAAAGAAAAGAAAATCAAGTTTTTGATTTTGAGTTCATTACAACAGCCACAATCATTTTCTCTTCTCAAGAGTAAGTGATTTTCAATGTTACAGGATTTGAAAAAGAATTTTAATGGTTTTCTTGACGTCGAATTTAAATTCGATAAGAAATAACGGTTTTCGAAATTGGGGGTTTTGAAAATCAATGATAGAATAAGGCTTAGATATGGTTATGATAATGTTTGTGCATGATTAATTGCAATGGTTGTTGCTTAAACTCCAAAAATGACAAATTCGATGGCTGGTCAAATTCGGAAGTCTTCAAACTTTGTCGAACTTGATTAAAACGGGTATAAAGGACTAATCCTGCTTAAAATGGACTTGTTATAGCTTAATAAGATCGAATTTGTTGAAAAATTGGCCAGATAGTTCATTTCGACAAGCCTAAATTAAAAAAGGTCAAATTCAAAAAAGTTTAGACTGAAAAAGTCAAATTTTGGAAAAGTCAAACAAGAAAAGGTTAAAATTCAATTTTAGAAGTGTCGAATTTGTTGGTAAATGCACAAAATTTTTGGGGCGGCTTACTAGATTCAGTATGTGTTAATGATATATGTATGAATGTGTTGTTTAAAGCTCGAATAACTGTAAATAACAAGATCAGTATCTCATGCGAGTTGAATTTCAAAAGTTTGTAAAAAAGTACCTCCAAATTGAACAAAAATTGATCAGGTTTAGATAAATTTTATATCTTGTGTCAAATATGTCTATTCACAATTGTTTAAGTGGTCTAAGTCATGTCCGATTATGACCGTTTTCTGCGTTGAACAGAATGAGGAGTGAGTGACTTAGTAATAGGGGTGTTCACGGGGCGGTTCGGTTCGGTTAGTTGGAAGATTTAAACTATCCATCGCGGGGCGGGTAATTCATTTTACTACGTGAAAGCGAACCGTACTAGGCGGGTAACCGGACATGCGAATATCCGAAATGAGCGGTTACCCGCGGTTCGGGTCACGGTTAACCATTCTAGACGTAATAAACTAATCTAGAACGTAAAATGTCATTTTAGTCTAATTAGTTATCATTGAATATATAGATTAAAGTGATACTATAGTTATTTCGTCACAATAATTGCATTCAAATTAACATACATAACATATTAACCAAAATTATTTATTCGACATTTATAAGTTTCAATCACGTTAATCAATTTTCACACATAGATGTTAATATTAGAAGAAAAAGACGCCGTTATACAATAAAAGTAGTGCAAACAATAATAAATAATTGTACAATTATTTAAATATTTTGTTAAAACATTCATGTATAGTATACACGGTTCGGTTCGGTTAACCGCGGATATCTAAAAGTAAAAACCGTAACCGAACCATGATAAGCGGGATTTTTCGGTTTCGGTTTTTTTTTGCTTCTGTTATTTCGGTATCGGTTTGAACGGTTCGTATTGGTTTGTTGGTTTCTTGGTTTTTTTGAACAACCCTACTTTGTGACCATTCAGTTGTTGCATTAGATGTGTGATGTGTTATAGTGTAGGGTTGTTTTTTATATGATTTAAGTTTTAAATTTATATTTTGCCGACTCAACCAAAAATAACACTTTAATGGGCAGTGTACCCGATCAGTAGTAGTTTCGTGGTAAGTAGGGTGTCGATCACTGAGAGCGAGGTTAAATCTATCAATTTAATTACTATCTTGGTTATCTAATCTATGTTAATTATATTCTAATCCTATGTTAAACCTATGTCAGTCTAAATCCTAATTCTAATGGAAAAGGGGGGTTTTCAGCATGAGAGACTGGCACGGTTTGGTTGGTGACTACAATCAATTCAAGAAACTATTACCCATGCAAGCTAATTAACAAAAGATAAAAGAGCGGTCGAACCTTATATAAGAAAACTGTATTAACCATTATTAATCCGATTAGAACGTTGGTTTGTTTATTTAGTGCAATGATTTCTTCTCTCGAGGTGGCATATCATTCTTAAGACTTAGGCGTTACATCATCCTAAGACCTAGACACGTTAATTCTGTCACAATTAAAGCATCCGCATAAAGCATCCTTATTTGCTGATTATAATCTATCTTAGGGATTAAAGCAATGGTGATCTTGTTAAACCCTAGCTCATAGAGACTTTACCCACTTACCGCTTAATGGCAATCTATACACTAGTAGTCTACTTGTCCAACTATCCAATGGAATCAGAACGTTATTTGTTAAATTATCTAGGTCACCTGCTAGTCAACACGATTAATAAACCATTGGCAATATCCAATTAACTAGTTAAGCCCGAAGCGTATCCTAGACACAGACTTAAAAGGATAATATTTGTGTAACTATTATTCTAGGTGTATAAATTACTATACGAAGAGCTATCCCTGTCTCTAGATCAGCTTGGTCCACTTATCTAGATCCATTTAAATGATAGGTCGCATACAAAAGCGTGTAAACAAGTATAAATTGATAAATATAAACAAGCATACAATGATAAATCAAGAAATCGATATAAACAAATACCAAACATTCAGATCTTTATAATAATGGCTAATACCCGAAGGTATTAGCCTTCAAACGTCATAATAAATACAAGAGTAATAATTTAGCCAAGGTAAACTAACCAAGTTAACGATGAATACCCAAAAACTAAACGATCACTAAAGTATATTATGAATACACGATGTTTCCCTATAGAAATTAATACGATTGCTCGACCTCTTTCTGCACTTCTTTCTCTCTGAAAATCGACTTTTGTGGTTTAGGTATCGAGAATATGATTTAGCACACTTAAAACTCATTTTTGAGTTTTCTATTTATAATGTCTGGAAGTCGGTTCAATACGGCGTATCCAATGGGTTGGATACGGCGTATTGGGGATTTCTTAGAGTAGGGACCACGTTTGATATCTTCCAGAATATTATATTGATTCCATATCTTGAATACGGCGTATTGAGTCCTCTAGATACGGCATATTGATCTTTAATCTTCTGTGGTCTTTGGTGAGTGCAGGCACGGATACGCCGTATCTTCTTGATGGATACGGCGTATTGGTCTTCAGAATAGTAATCTTCAAAATATCTTCATTTAAGCTCCAGAATGCGCGCCTTTTGCTATGTTTCACCAATTACTCCATAATTACTGCAATTCTCAAATATAAACGATTAAGTAACAATTCTTTGCAATAACTATACAAAATGGGTTAATATCGTGGGATAAACGATGCTATAAAATAGACGTTATTTGATGTCAACTAATCTATGTGGTAACATGTAAGTAATTTACTCAATTGCTCGGTCGTGACGAGTATTCTATCATAAGCTTGGAAAGGATACGCATCTCCACCACTAAAGCCAAGGAGTAACAAGTTTATAAAGGTAAATATGGGTTTTTTATATGGAAAGGCGTACGGTTGATTACTCTAACTAATCTTTCATCGATACCAATGTTCCAGGAGGGCGACAAAGACCACACATACACACCTGAATCCACAGGATAGACACACGTGACTGCTCATTCCCACCTCTAAAAAGCTAAAGATTAGGACTAGTTGAGTAATTTAGGGTAGGAACCTTCTAAGTTTCACCAAAAGTCATAAACCAACGAGGCAGCTGAGACATGCATACATGGCCGTAACGACGGAATAGACATGCACGCTCGATCACATCCTCATTCGCGTAAAACCCATGGTTAATCATCAGGTGAGAGGAAAGTAAATTGTTGTTAAATAAAAATCAAGAAACAAATAGATTAAGACTAAGATACAAGTTGCTAGACACTTATTTCCCGACCGTTACATGACAAAGACACGACTATTTACAACGTCTTGATCATAGATCAAAAACAACAACCTAAGTTGGCGTTCCCGTAACGATCAACTTCCCAATCATCCCAAAACTTTACATACTCTACAAGGTAAGTGGTGATATCTTCCACTTTGTACAATACTCTACATCGTTGATTTTCTTTGACGTATCAACGAATAATCAATCTTTTGTATAATTCCTTCGGTAATGCTCTTTCGTGAAACAATTATCTTCAAACTTTCTTTATCCTTTTTTTCTTTTTTCTAACTAAACTTCAAATCTCGGTGTAGTTTTACCATCTTCATGATTATAATAATTCCGTATAATTCCTTCGGTAATTTCTTCGTTCTTCGAATTCACCATTAATTGTGAATGTAGTAAAATCACATGAGCTTTGACTACTAATATACATTCCTATTTGCAATGTGCAAATTTCCAACCGCACCAAAGATAGAAAATGACACAAGACTCAGGAAATATAGACTTTACACTTTAAGCAACTAGCAACTGTAAATTAAACTTAATCTAACAGGGTAGGTTAAGGTGTAAGGGTGTAACGAAACAAATAATTGGTGTAAATTCCTAAAGGATTGGCTCTATGGGTTGTTCTAGTGGATCATCACTCTAAAGATGAGAGTGGAAGGGTTTAAACTGGAGGTTAACTAACCGGTGTAGTTAGTTAATAAACAACATGTATAGGTGATTTGGTTGTAATCCTAAGATTTACCAATTTAAACAAGTTACTCCAATTAAATCCATAATACTCATTATTATGGTCTTGAATAGATATACCAAGCCAAGTTCTAAAGTCTACAACATCACCGGCACACTCATATTTTGTGGAATTTGGGTAAACATTTGGAAACGGAAAGGTTAAATCCTCACAATATCTATCAAGGGTTATTGTGTGTGGGTTATGTAACATGTAATTTCACAAAAGTATGCTTGAAAAATTTTAAATTTGAGCATAATTTAAGCCTTTTATTGTGAAAATTTAGGAAAAGTAAACATTCTAATTCCATCCCACCACTTGAATTATACAACATCCTCGTTGTATATGTAAAACATTAAATACGGGAATTTAAAAAGAATTAGAATGAGAAACTCCCCTGATATTTGCTCGGTAGATTCTCCAAGTTGCGTTTATGAGCAAGATCGTGTGTTGAACAGCCCTTTTGAAGTTTCAAGACTCCAACACTTCAAGATTTCCAGATTTGTAAATTATCCACCAATATTCGTCGATATTTCCTTCACGATGTCCTATGTAAAATATAGGAAAAACAGGTGCATTCTTATCTTGGTATCTACAGTTAACTTAAACTAAACTAAAACAAACTAAATACGGGTCAGACTGTGGATACGGCGTACCAAGTAGATGAATACGGCGTATTCGCAGAACTGACAATAATGTTTCTAAAGTCTATCTTAAGCTTGGCAAGGATACACATATTCACCACTAAAGCCAAGGAGTAACAAGTTTATAAAGGTAAATATAGGTTTTTGTATGGAAAGGCATACAGTTGATCATTTTATAATATTTCACCAGAAGTACCATTCCAACAAAGCAGCTGAAGTACACATACACACCAGAATCTCCGGGATAGACATGAGTGTTCGATCACATCCCCATCGAATTTAACCAACGGTTAGGATGAAGAATGATATAGGGTAGGAACCTTCTAACTTTCACCAAAAGTCGTAAACCAACGAGGTACAAGACATGCACACATGGCCGTAACGATGGAATAGACATGCATGTTCGTATGGATCCTCATTCGCGTAAAACCAGCGGCTAATCATCAGGTGAGAGGGAAGTAAATTGTTAAATAAAAATCAAGAAACAAATAGATTAAGACTTAAGATACAAGTTGCTAGACACTTTTTTCCCGACCGTTACTATGATAAAGACACAACTATTTACAACGTCTTGATCATAGATCAAAAACAACAACCAAAGTTGGCGTTCCCATAACGATCAACTTCCCAATCATCCTAAAACTTTACATACTCTACAATGTAAGTGGCGATATATTCCACTTTGTACAATACTCTACATCGTTGACTTTCTTGACGTATCAACGAATAATCGATCCTTTATATAATTCCTTCGGTAATGCTTTTTGCGAAACGATTATCTTCAAACTTTCTTTTCTCTCTTTTTTTGCAATTTTTCTCATTTTTTCGATTTTTTAAACAATTACCTCAAATCTTGGTGTAGTTTCACCATCTTCACGATCATAATAATTCCGGATAATTCCTTCGGTAATTCTTTGTTCTTCGGATTCATCATTAATTGTGATGGTAATAAAATCACATGAGCTTTGACTACCAATATACATTCCCATTTGCAATGTGCAAATTTCCAACCACACCAAAGATAGAAAATGACACAAGTCTCGGGAAACACAAACTTTACACTTTAAGCAACTAGCAACTGTAAATTAAACTTAATCTAACAGGGTAAGTTAAGGTGTAAGGGTGTAACGAAACAGATAGTTGGTGTAATTTCCTAAAGGATTGGCTCTACGGGTTGTTCTAGTGGATCATCACTCTAAAGATGAGAGTGGAAAAGGGTTTAACGGGAGGTTAACTAACCGGTGTAGTTAGTTAATAAACAACATGTAAAGGCGATTTGGTTGTAATCCTAAGTTTTACCAATTTAAACAAGTTACTCCAATTAAATCCATAATACTCATTATTGTCGTCTCGAATAGATATACCAAGCCAAGTTCTAAAGTCTACAACATCACCGGCACACTCATATTTTGTGGAATTTGGGTAAACATTTGGAAACGGAAAGGTTAAATCCTTACAATATCTATCAAGGGTTATTGTGTGCGGGTTATGTAACATGTAATTTCACAAAAGTATGCTTGAAATTTTTTTAAATTTTGAGCATAATTTAAGCATTTTAGTGTGAAAAATAGGACAAGTAAACATTCTAATTCCATCCCCCCACTTGAATTCTACAACGTCCTCGTTGTATATGTAAAACATTAAATACAAGAATTTAAAAAGAATTATAATGAGAAACTCCCCTGATGTTTGCTCGGTAGATTTTCCAAGTTGCGTTTATGAGCAAGATTGTGTGCTGGATAGCCGCCTTGAAGTTTCAAGACTCCAACACTTCAGGATCTCCAGATTTGTAAATTCTCCACCAATATTCGTTGATTTTTCTTTCACGAGGTCCTGTATAAAGTCTCAGAAAACAAATACAATTCTACCTCCGTGTATTCATTTGGTTATACTCGAAATAAATACCTAAAACTGTACAGGAAGTCGATATGCCGTATCCATTCCCCATGATACGTCGTATTGATATATGTATACGTTGTATTCATTTAATGAATACGTCGTATAGACTATGCTGAAAATAAAGACTGGATAACGTCCAAATAGTCGATACACCATATCCATGGGGTTTGGATACGCCGTATAGATAATCTGGGAACACGGACTCAATAAAAATTGAAAATACATTATGGGTTGTCTCTCGGCAAGCACTTTTGTTTACAGAAAAGTCTTTAAGTTAGACTTGCCCCAATTTAATTCCATCCTTATAAAAAAATTTAGGGTCGAACGGGATGCCAAATGGCACATACAAATTATTAATTAGGAAAATTAATGGCATCCCTTTGTTAAGATGATTCCAAGTCATGATATTAAAATTTAATCCTTTGATAAAAGTTTCAGTTTTGAAAAATTTATTAGATGTATCATGACTTGTTTCCAAAAGCTTATTTGACCCATGTGCATATGCACCAACATCGGAATTTATTATATCAGGTAATGGTTTGACAGATAAATCCTTCGAAGAGTGTTCAATATCGACTTTATCATTACCATTGTCCGTATCCGTTTTTAATTCATAGGGATAAATTACGTTAAAAGGAAATGAATCATTAAAGCATATAACGTTTTGTTCCTCTTCATCATATTCGAACAATGATGTTTCATCTTTCAAATTAAATACATCGATATGTTGAGGGTTTAAAATCGGTTCAGTTAATAAATCTGATTTAGACATTTGAGCATCATTGTAAACAATGGCTGGAAATTCATTCTCAAAATCTTTAAAGAAATATAAATCATCAAAATAACTGACCGTAGGCTTAGGTGACGGAATCGAAGGCATATTGGCTTTATAATTATCATTTTTCGAATCCATTTTTAAATTGTTGACAGAAATTATTTTGTAAGAAAATGATTTTTTGTCAAAAATTAGCGTGCAATCATCATCGTCTGATTCGTCAAACGATATTCTAAAGTCAATTTCATCGTTGTTAATAGAATTTACCATAGGCTCACACGAGAGTGCTGCTTCAGATGTTAACGTGTCGTTAAAGACTATAACTGGGAATTTAGTTTCAACAATTCCGAGGTCGTGAACGTCTTCATTGTCCCATATCTTACCATACGTAGCAGTTTCCCAGTTATACACCTTACCACGCTTACGAACTTTTTGTTCCTCAAGCCTGATATACTCCTCCATAGTAAGGTTTGAATTGTCCATCCTGAAACAATCCTACTAGAAAAACTAATAAATAACAAATATGTCACGTTCAATAATACACTAATCTAAATTACACCAATCCTAAGGGTTAGATCTAATCTAATGTTAAAAACCAAAATATCAAATAAAAATCAAGATTAATTTTTACTCCATGGCAGCGGCGCCAAAAACTTGATGTGTTGTCGTTGTATGGTATATTTAAGAAGATTCAAGTTTTAAATTTATATTTTGCCGACTCAACTAAAAACAACACTTTAACGGGCAGTGTACCCGATCGAGAGTAGTTTCATGGTAAGTATGGTGTCGAACACTTAAAGCGAGGTTAAATCTATCAATTTAATTAATATCTTGGTTATTTAATCTATGTTAATTATAAGGTTTGAATTGTCCATCCTAAAACAATCCCACTAGAAAAACTATTAAATAACAAATACGTCACATTCATTGAACTGAATACGCCGTATCATAGAAACAGAATAAATAAACAAGCATAATAATACACGAATCTAAATTACACCAATCCTAAGGGTTAGATCTAATCTAATGTTAAAAACCAAAATATCAAATAAAAATCAAGATTCATTTTCACTCCACGGCAGCGGCGCCAAAAACTTTATGTGTTGTCGTTGTATGGTATATTTAAGAAGATTCAAGTTTTACATTTATATTTTGCCTACTCAACCAAAAACAACACTTTAACGGGTAGTGTACCCGATCGGGAGTAGTTTCGTGGTAAGTAGGGTGTCGAACACTTGAAGCGAGGTTAAATCTATCAGTTTAATTAATATCTTGGTTATTTAATCTATGTTAATTCTATTCTATTCCTATGTTAAACCTATGTTAGTCTAAATCCTAATTCTAATAGGAAAAGGGGGGTTTTCAGCCTGAGAGACTGGCACGGTTTGGTTGGTGACTACAATCAATTCAAGACACTATTCTTCCTCTAGATGTTCCATTTTGCCATTTTTGAAAGTATTCAGCCATTTCTTAGATAGCTATTTTGGCATCTGCAGCAGTTTTAGTTGGAACGACACTCTTGAGTCAAGAATCTGTTGTGTTGGAACATCCAACCCATTATAGAACAAAATCACCTCCTGCATCTCAGTCAAATAGTGTTGAGGACACTTCATCAAGAGTTCCTTAAAGCGCTCCCATGCTTGATAAAGGGTTTCATCTGGCTCTTGCTGAAAGTTGTTAATTTCTTCCATTTTCTTTGAAGTTCGACCAGGTGGGCAGTAGTTGTTCAAAAACTTAGTTTTAAGATCTTCCAAAGTTTTGATCGAACCAGTTGGTTCGTTACTTAGCCAACGAGCTGCGACTCCAATTAAAGATATAGGGAAGACTCGGAGCATTAGTTGATCTATAGTGATGTTAGGAACATGGAATAAGTCAACTATTTCGAGAAATTTTTCAATGTGTTCATTCGCATCCTCATTATCCAAACCGCTAAATGTGTTTTCTCAAAGCTCCTTAAGAAATTGGTCCTCTTTACGTAAAATTGATCTTTGTTATTAATTTTAGGCCTAGCGACTCCGATCATAGTCTGTTCGTAGGCTACCTGGTGTGCTCGTGTAGGATGCTCTCAAGCTGTTGTCCAGTCTCTCGATATATCTCTTTGTTCGTCTATCTTTTCTCTTTCTCTCTCACACTCTCACATATTAGATGACTCCTCTCTCCCTTATGTATTAACCAGTCTAGATGTATTCTTACGTTTAGTCGCAGCTTAAAAGTATAATGAAGTAAATGAATTGTGCTCTCTTAATATTGGGTGCTTGTACTATCGTATTTTGTGGCAGATTGTAATGCTTTGTCAGTGAGTTTCTGTGATTATTTTCGTGATGTTCACTTGGTTTAATGTGAGCGAAAACGAGTCAAGTAGTCGAGGAGTATGTGCGTATCCGCATGCTAATCGGTAGTGCTCTCGAGTGAGACTGGTCGTGTCAGTCCAGAAGAGTTCTCCTGCGACAATCATAAGATGCTATGTCAGAACCAGTACCCTGAGATACTAAGGTATGTTAGATCTATTTCTCAACACTTCCTTGTATGTGTAGCTCTATCTTATCGCTTGTTTGGAAGACAGAACAACGTAAGTAACCGTAAGTTGAAATGGTTAGTCTCATGCTAAATTTGACTCATATTTCCTTCGAAACTTCTGGTAGATATGCGAAAAATCCGCAACTGATTTTTTATATAAATCCTAGTATTTAAATCGTGTGTCTCCTTTGAGACACAATTCGAACTATCATTGCCCAGTGATAATAACAATTGAGTATCCCTAAACAGTGGATACGCCCATGAATTAATCTTTGTTCGGGAACTTGAATACACTTCTTATTGGACCAGGAGGAGAGAACTGCGCTCCTGGACTAAGCCAGTATTCGGTGTTTCTATCTCGTCTCCCACCGTCGCATCTCCATTGGCCAAAACAGTGGTCACTCACAATTAAGTGCGCCCTTTGTCCCCATATATAATATACCGGATACCCCAATAGGGATACATATCATTCGCAAATAATTCAACTTGTTCGGACAAGATAACATGTGGATTTCAAGAAAAAATAAATGAGATACGCATAACAATTAAACACACAAATATATTACAAGCAAACTAATTAAAGACAAATATACAAAATATTCAGATATACACTAATCTAAAATAAAACTAATCCTAAGGTTAGATCATAATCTAAAGTTTTTTAAATAACCAAAATATCAAAATTTAAAATCAGATTTAATTTTTACTCCCCGACCAACGTGGTTTGCCAGAAAGAAACTTGATGTGTCGTTGTGTGGTGTATATTTTATTGTTTCAAGTTTTAAATTTATATTTTTCCGACTCAACCAAAAAAATAAACACTTTATTCGGCACGGTGTACCCTGATCCTAGTAGTAGTAGTTTCGTGGTAAGTAGGGTGTCGATCACTGAGAGCGAGGTTAAATCTTTTCAATTTAATTATATCTTGGTTATCTAATCTATGTTAATGTTTCTAATCCTATGTTAAACTATGTCAGTCTAATCCTAATTCTAAACAGGAATAATGAGGTTTTTAGCTTGAGAGATTACACGGTTTGGATTTGCGTGACTAACTAGAATCTGTTCAAGAATCCTGCTCAAAACCCAATCCCCATTAAACACCACTGTTACCCACGCAAGCTAATAGACAAAAGATAAACGAACGGTCGACCTAATATAAAAAAACTGTATTAACCATTATTAATCCGATTAGAACGTTGGTTTGTTTATTAAGTGCAATGACTTCTTCTCTCGAGGTGGCATATCATTCTTAAAACTTAGGCATTACATCATCCTAAGACCTAGACACATTAATTCTTTTACAATTAAAGCATCGGCATAAAGCATCCTTATTTGCTGATTATAATCTATCTTAGGGATTAAAGCAATGGTGATCTTGTTAAACCCTAACTCATAGAGACTTTACCTACTTACTGCTTAATGGCAATCTATACACTAGTAGTCCACTTGTCCAACTATCCAATGGAATCAGAACGTTACTTGTTAAATTATCTAGGTCACCTGCTAGTCAACACGATCAATAAACCATCGGCAATATCCATTTAACTTGTTAAGCCTGAAGCGTATCCTAGACACAGACTTAGAAGGACAATATTTGTGTAACTATTATTCTAGATGTATAAATTACTATATGGAGAGCTATCCTAGACTCTAGATCCGCTTGGTCCACTTTACTAGATCCAGTTAAATGATAGGTCGCATACAAAAGCGCGTAAACAAGTATAAATTGATAAACATAAACAAGCACTCAACGATAAATCAAGAAATCGATATAAACAAATATTAAACATATATATCTTCATAATAATGTCTAATACCCGAAGGTATTAGCCTTTAAACGTCATAATAAATACAAGAGCAATTATTTAGCCAAGGTAAACTAACCGAGTTAACGAATGATACCAAAAACTAAACAATTACTAAAGTATATGGAATTACACGTTGTCTTCTATGGAATTAAATACGTTGCTCGACTTTTGTGGAATTAATGAATGATACCTCTTCAGCTCTTTTTCTCCTCTGAAAATCAACTTTTGTGGTTTAGGTATCGAGAATATGATTTAGCACACTTAAAACTCGTATTGGGGATTTCTTGGAGTAGGGACCACGTTTGATATCTTCCAGAATATTATATTGATTCCATATCTTGAATTCAGCGTATTGAGTTCTCTGGATACGGCGTGTTGATCTTCATTCCTCTGTGGTCTTTTGTGAGTGTAGGCACGGATACGCCGTATCTTCCTTGATGGATACAGCGTATTGGTATTCAGAATAGTAATCTTCAAAATATCTTCATTTAAGCTCCAAAATGCGCTCTTTTTACTATCTTTCACCAATTACTCCATAATTACTGCAATTCTTAAATATAAACGGTTAAGTAACAATTCTTTGCAATAACTATGCAAAATGGGTTAATATCATGGGATAAGTGATGCTATAAAATAGACGTTATTTAATGTCATCAATGCTCGACACGCATCATCGTTTGTTTTCTCCAAATCGTCGTATTTATCTTCTTTAACAACAACATACTCTTTGTCATGTTCGAATGAATACTTGATCATCTTGAATCTTCTCACATTGCACACCGGCGGTTTGCGAGCTTCACATGACTCTTGTCCTTCATCATGAGTTGCATTTTCATATTTTATTTCATCATGATTGTGGTAGTTAATCTCATGACTTTTCCATCTTTTCCAACAATCATTGTATGATTCATCATCACTGATTAAGCCTTTCATGATAGCTTTATTTCTTAATGATTCATCTTTTAGTTCGCAATCTTCTACGGCTTCGTACCATGCAAGGTCTTGGTAATGGAGTGAGTTTCTAATATGGTAAGCTCCAGGTAGGTTTCCTTCATTGCAGTATCTATCATTCTTCCAACTACATGTTGGCCATTCCGAACATCCAGTTTTATAGTTGAAAGGCTTGCAAGTATGTTTGACTGGTTTTGGTTCTGTCCAAACTTACAGTCAGTCCCACAAGGTTCTCCATTAACACCCAGGTATATGTTTGTTCCATTCATAAATCCAATCATCCTTATATTCATCATAAGTCTTGAATCCCTCAATGTCCTTAGTAATGATAAGTGAGGGGAGTGAGTGGATCGATTAGTAAAAGATGTTCTGATTCTTATGAAGGTACGCGTTGCACATGGAGGTTTTCCTCAGAGAAGTCAATATATTCGATGTTGATCCTAATGATTTCAGCAACTTCATCATCATTATCAAAAAATTCTTCATCCGTAGTGCTCAACTTTGCATACAGGTCTCCGGAGCTAATACAGCAGTAATGCCATAACAGCCTTTATGCTTTATAGTAATGATGGCAGCATCGTCTGTAGTTAAGAAAGTTGTTAACGCCAAGACCTTCAGAGTAAAGATGCATCATTAGTATGGAGTCATGCGTCCAAGTATCGATCATCAGTTCGGTCATTAGCGACATTGCGTGTGTCGTCCTAATCAGGCCGAGCTTTTGTGTGTATATGACAGTCGCATTCACTGTAAGCAACTTCAAATTCATATACTCTATGGGGAATAAACTTAACATCCTATTCCGCTAAGTCGATGACATTCATTATTGAAAACTCAAGGTGATGGTACCTACGCAAGTGAGCGAAACTCTTCGTTCTGACCGGTGTGTGAAGGACATGCTGTAATTTTATCTCTCGAACTCTCGCCTTTGAGTAAACCTAAGTTATCTAGATCTTCTCTCTCATCTATATGAAAATAGGGCGCATGAAAGTTATATACTTCATACATCAGTCACAGATAGGCGCAGGTCGAGAAAACATAGAGTAAAAAAAAATTAAAAGCTTTTAAGGATATTATCGAGAATGTGAGAGAAATCTCTCACACACTAGTCATGGTCAATACTGCCGTCTAGCAGGCCACAGTGGATACACGACTGGAATTAGCGCCGTATTCAATGGCATATGATAGAATCTATGTGCTACTCATTAGTTAGGTACTAGAAAGTTATGATGGCCATACGCGAATATCAATTGGAAGTGGATTTACGGCCGATATCTCTCTTAGGAGAGATCGACCAGATAGAATATAAATACCTTTGTAATTAAGAAAAAAGCGATATCTATAAAATATGCAAACAAATATACTACAACCACTATACGCACTAAAATCTTCAAACGATAATACAACCGAAATATACACTAATCGTAATTAGCACTACTCCTAAGAGGTTAGCAGTGCTACGATCATTGAATAAACTCGCGAAAACAAAAACAAACATCAGCAATAAATTTCACGCTCCTGGCAACGACACCAAACACTTCAGCCTATAGCGGTGGTGCAGGGTGTGCTTACATAGGTTGTGAGCGTATTACTGAGATAGAGTATGCAAGTCTATTAGACGAGTGTACTTATACTTTTAGTGCGCGAGCTAATACGCAATAGATAAACTATCTACAGATCTAGGGCAGGGCTCTCTGACTCCTTCACTGGAGCTAGTGGGATTGAGAAGTATTTGTGGTAACAGAGTCTACAGGCAAGTGACACGAAGCATCCTCAGGGGGCTCAAAGAGTTCTGCTGGAGCGAAATTAAGCGTGCGAGTAAGATCAGTCTCTATATTCTATTTACTAATCTTTTGGATCATCGTAACATCTATGTGCAATGTCTAATCATACCTGACGCATCGGCGCCGGCGCTTCTTGGCGAGCAGCGAGAGCGCTATAGATTTGAGCTTTTCTAGCGATCGCTCATATGACAACACAGGGTAGAAAGGTAAGGATTTACTATCAACTCAATGAATAGGAACGGAGGAGACACATAAGGAGTTATGAAAATAGGCGCAGGATGACTATCACACACTAGATTCAAGTGACACACCTATAGAGAATGTACACGCAGAGAACCACGGCACACCTACATGTCTTTAGTATATAACGCGAGAGCGAGTGACATTAAAGCGACACATTACGATAAGTGCGTCGGATCGACGTCGATGCTCATGCGATCTGAGCAGAACATCGAGCGTATTAATAGCGAGATCTGCTAGTATACTTATATACCGGTATTAGCTACACTCATGATGGTTTACAATTCTACCTTACTGCGAGATGATTTCTACTCACGAGCGATAGAGATGGCACATGCAATTTAAGCACATAAGACTTAGAGCTGGACTATCATAATCCTATTAGCAGCTCATCCTCAGCACAGCTTTACATGTAATTTCACAGCACTAATAGCTATCCATACCGAGCGCGATAAGCATGACGCGATTATCAGAGCGAGAAATCCTAGTCGTTAGGGATTGAGAAGTGAGGTCTTATCTCTCTCTCATGATAATCTATCTACTACAGTCTTCTAATAAACAGCTCTCTGTGGCTCATACTCAGCAGATCTGCACACTTCTACACACTACGGTCACTCGCTTAAACTAAGGGACACTGTGTCTCACGTATAGTGAGCCTTCTCACATTGTCTCCTCTAGTGCTATCATAACAGGATAATCAGTTGGGGACGTCATGGAATAGTGGTAGATAGCTTAGATTTTAGGTGTTGAAATAAGTATGGATGAGCGGTAATTTTGACGTTGGGGTTAGGGTAGAGTTGTTGCTGTTTGTTTCGGTGTGTAGCCACCGTATTTGTGAATTATCTAGGTTCACTTTCTAGTCAACACGTTCAATAAACCATTGGCAATATCCAATTAATGCTAGTTATAGCGGCCGAAGCTTATCCTAGACTACGATTAGATGATACAAAAACTTGTGATCTTATGATTCTAGATGAAAAAACACTAATGGAGACTATCCGAACTCTACAATTACTTGGTCTAGTATCTAACTAGATCCATCTGAATGAATACGGTCGCATTACAAAGGCAAGCGTAAACAAGTATCATTGTGAATAAACATAAACAGAGCATATCAAACGATAAAAATCAAGAAATCGAGATAAACAGCTGACCTATAACAATCAAATCTTCATATAGGAAATGGATAATACCCGAAGGTATTAGCCTTCCAAATGACCATAATAAATACAATAGTAATTATTTCGTCCAATGTAAACTAACCAGTTAACGACTGATAGGCTGAATAAATTGAAGCGATTACAAAAGAACATGGAATTACACATTGTCTTCGTGAATTGATAATGTCCTTTACCTCTTCTTCTCAATTCTCCATTTGAAAATCGACTTTTGTGGTTTAGGTATCGAGAATATGATTTAGCACACGTAAAACTCATTTTTGATTTTTTTGTTTTTAGGGTCTGGAAGTCGGTTCGATACGGCGTATCCAAGGATTGGATACGGCGTATTGGGGATTTCTTAGAGTAGGGACCATGCTTGATATCTTCCAGAATATTCTATTCATTCTATATTTTCAATACGGCGTATTGGTCTTCTCTGGATACAGCGTATTGATATTGTTTCGTTTGTGGTCTTTGCTGAGTGCAGGCACGGATACGCTTCCTTGATGGATACGGCGTATTGGTCTTCAGAATAGTAATCTTCAAAATATCTTTATTTAAGCTCCAGAATGCGCGCCTTTTGCTAATATCACCAACTACTCCATAATTACTGCAATTCTCAAATATAAACGATTAAGCAACAATTCTTTGCAATAATTATACAAAATGGGTTAATAACATGGGATAAATGATACTATAAAATAGACGTTATTTGATGTCATCATTTATTGTGATTAATAATCCCTTTTGAAAGGTATTATTGTGTTATTTGTATTCTGGGTGGTTCGACCCGTGAATTTTGAGAAATGCCGAAAAACGAGTCTGACACATCCGTTAATGTCCAAATGAGTTTTGAAGGGTTTAAAGTGTAAATATGTCGTGTAAATACTCTAGGTTAATAAAAAAGTATTTTTAAGGTGAATAAAAATGCTAATTAACTTTGGGGTAAACTTTACGGTTGAGTTTTATGAGTATTTAAGTGATCCCGACACGAAAAGAAAGACCCGAACCCTCCTAGGATGCTAGTTGGACGTGTGAAGGATAAGGGACAAGGAGGATATTTTCTAGCCTTGTTGTCTAGAGATACCTTGTACAAATATATTCCTTCCACTAGTTTTTCATTCATTCATCACTTTTCAAAAAAATAAAACACACACTTTTGTGTGTGTGCTCTCCACGTCCGCCACCTAAAACACCACAAACCACCATAAAAATTTCAACTTTGATCGAG
This sequence comes from Tanacetum coccineum, assembly GCA_026074375.1. NCBI lineage: Eukaryota > Viridiplantae > Streptophyta > Magnoliopsida > Asterales > Asteraceae > Tanacetum > Tanacetum coccineum. The sequence continues at coordinate 97,250 of BQNB010001197.1, forward strand.
AACGTGATATTCCGGGTTGATACGAGTATTTGGGTATTCATTTAAACAACGTTTGGGTTGTCCGGTTCGTGTCGAAATCTATATTTTTGAAGATTTTCTTGTAAGTTTTCAAATTAAAATTTTGTTTATCCTTTTGGGTTTATTTTGATGCATAGATGGTAGTTGTACAAGTTGATCGTCATGAAAATTGATTTTTGGAAACGAAACGGATATATAAAAGGGTGTTTGGTTCGTGGGATATAAAAAGGAAAAGGGATTTTTTGTAGTTTTGATGTTGTGGTCGTGATGGTTGAATAATATATGTTGCTAGATAGTTTATTTTTGATAGTAGCTTGTATAGCTTATTCGGGCTTATTTTTAAGCTATTTCTTGGCTTATTTTGGGCTTATATGCCACGTGATATTTCAAAATCACTAGGATAGTGATTTTGACTATTTTTGTGTTATGGCGTATGTTTATGGACTATTTTTGAGGCTTATGGTAGTAACCAAATACGATACGTAGCTTATTAGCTTATTTTCAAGCTTAATATACGTATTTTAGAGCTTATGGACTCACGGCCCAATAAGTCTATTTAGGCCGTGGCTTAATGGGAGGGCTTATTGTGGTCCGGATTATTTTCTATTTATTAGTATAAGCTTATGTATGTAAATGGATCTTGGTTTTGGACTTGGATCGTATTTTAGACTTATAAATATCTTAATGAACCCTTATTGGGCCTTAAAGCCCAATAAGCGATATTTAGTCGTTATGAGAGTTTTGACGGATTTTGAAAGTGAAAATGTATTTACGAAGTGATATTGAACGATATTTTGGGAAAAACGTGTTATTAAACATTAAAGATTGAGATTTTGAAATTTTATCGAAAAGTGTCGAATTGGTAAAAAGTGTTGAAAATAAAGTTTAAAACTTTGGAAAACGTTGTATGAGCGTACGGGTCAAGTCGAAATTTCGTAAAAAGTTTATACTTAGAAATTTTACCTAAAAACATAATTTTTGAATTTTAAATATTCAAATTTACTTAATTATTTTATTTATTTAATAAATTCACTATTATCAAAGTATAAAATGATTAAGTAACAATTCTTTGCATAACTATACAAAGGGTTAAGTAAAATAGGAATAAATGATGCTATAAAATAGACGTTATTTGATGTCATCAGTCATTAACAAATAATATAGACTAGCATCAACTATACCTTGTTGAGTTCCTAAATTCCTTAAATTTTCCCGGTATGCCACCACATGAGTTATGATTAAAAAAATAATTACCAATCATGCTCTTACAGAATGTCAACCCAAGCCACAGACTCCGCAAGGGAACTAGATTGATCATCACTGATCTTGACCAGTTTGTTATCCACGCCAAAATAATAACTGGCTCACATGTCGGTGACGAGGTAGTCATCCACAGGATCATACTCACATCCACTCAATCAAAATGGCCTTTCGTCCTCAAACGGAGACAGTTTCCAATCAAACCATGCTATGCAATGACCATTAACAAAACTCAAGGACAATCGCTAAATCATGTTAGAGTATATTTACCAAACTCTGTATTCAGCCATGGGCAGCTTTACGTGGCACTATCTTGAGTCACAAGTGCTGACGGGCTAAAAATCCTAATGATATAAGACGCAGACAAGGAGCCTAAGAACTATACCCAAAACATCATTTTTAGGGAAAATTTCAACAACCAAACTTAACAACAAATGTACACATCATAGTATCATTTTAGCATCCTACATTTGTATTCTACAACACATGGAACTGATTATCAATCATGTTAAAATACGTTAAAGGGCACTTTGTTTTCCAGTTCTCACCACCTAATGCAAATGGAACATGGTTTCACATTTGTAAACTACTTATTTATTGGATAATATAAATTGTACATAATCTATTGCACAACATATGTCCTGCACACATTACTTTACCATTCTCTAGACATTCAGCGTAAAAAGGAAGAAAACGTAATAAAAAAATAGGACAACACACTTTAAGACACACCTTAATAGACAAGATGCACTCATTTCTGGCAACATCATAACCATCGCATCCGCATTTGGGACATCACTCGAGGTTGTTCAAAGTTGATGGTATTCGTAACACTTGAAGTTTATGCATTGTAGTTTTCTCTATTTTGTATCTTGTGTTATGATTGATCATTATGTTGCATTCCTGAGTTTCCGCCATTGTCAGGGTGTGACAACAACTCTTGAAACCGAGAAGACGAGTGAATGTTTCACGGGATTTTATAAATCACAGAGATAAACCGTATAAGTTACTTTAGGAAATTTGAGTGTTCAAGTGAATTAATTTTCTTTGTTGAAGTTGTTAAATTTCCTTCTAAAGATAGTTGTTAATTCGCCTTTGCTTGGACAACTAGATAAATCGCCTTGTGAAGGAATTTGTTAAATCGCCTTGTTAAGGAAATCTGTTAAATCGCCTTGTAAAGAAAATCTGTTAATTCGCCTTGTGAAGGAAATTGTTAAATTGCCTTGTAAAGAAAATATGTTAATTCGCCTTGTGAAGGACATTGTTAAATCGCCTTGTATAGAAAATCTGATAAATCGCCTTATACTAGGATCTTGATAAATCGCCTTGCTAAGGAGTGTTGATAAATTGCCTTTCACTAAGAAGATGATAAATCGCCTTGTAAAAGGTATTGATAAATCGCCTTGCAAATAAGCCTTTTTAACTCGCCTTCACCTGTAATTGCTAAATCGCCTTCTACAAGTTCGAAACTCAAAGTTTTCAAAACACAAAAAGACTCACTTTTGATCGTTTTTCCCAAAATTTCTTGTAAAACTAGTATTACTAAGCCTATAGGTACCTTAAAAATGAAAACTTTATGGTTTTTAAGCCAAAAATTTTGAAATCAATAATTATACTTTCTAAGACTTTTTAAACACAAAAATGCACAGAAAAAATGATGTTTTCTTAATTCTAAGCTTCTACACCTATATCTAAGGATATTAGATCAGATTTACCTATGTAAATGATTTTTTAGTGTACAATATAGCTTCAAAAACAAGAAGAACAAGAAGAAAAAAGGTACAGTTTTAAAGAAAAACGAAACAAGAAACAAACATAAAAACTAAGCAAAATCACTCCATGGCTCTTGATACCAATTGTAGAAAACTTATGTAATCAATAACACCAAAGAACTATGAAGAAATCTAGAGAGAGAAAGAGGTTGGGAGGATGCTTCTTGTGAGAGAAAGTAAACAAGAAAATACACACTTAGATTATCATAAAAGAAACAACCAACCAACACCCTCTCTATGTGTGGAGAGGGTATTTATACACTTGATAGGGGCCGGCCTATGGACTAAGTTCATGGGCTTTCCATGGGCTTTTCCTAAGCTAGCCTATCTAATTTCTAAAAATTACTTTACGAATTATCAAACGATATAATGGAAGTGACCGATACTTATCGTGATCCTAATAACAAGTAAAAGAAACTAGTACTCCCCTGGTTTGCTCAATAATAGAGAAGAAACATTCGATAACTGGTTAAATTGTCCTCCAAGAATCGTCTAATGAAACTTCCTAAGAACTTCCAAGCTTCTTCTCATCAAATATAACCTGTAATCAAAGACAAAGAAAACTACACCAAGCATAAAATCGGCAGGATAGATAAATATACAACATGTATTTAGGGTTTCGACTCTACGAAAGCAGTAAAGATAGGATGAGAGTAATGATATAATCATAGGTTTTTCGGTAGGTTTACAAAAGAATTACAGATTTTAAATATTGCACATTTTATTTTTCAGGAATACTAGAAAAAATTCGAATTTTTACATAGCTGGAGACGCGATGCGGTCAGGAATAATCTTGACATCGTCTCCAGCGTCTGTGAAAATTTCTTTTCATTTTTAATGAGAAATTTCCTGCATGCAATTTTTATAAGTCAAAACTGAAGAAATCACCGCATAAAAACCTGGAATTAGTCATTACAATCATATGACTCGAAACTGATGCAAATTAATCTTAACATATTTTTAATATGTTTGAATTTGGTTCTTAAAAACCGGATATTTCCCCTACACTTATTTTGTTGCAAAATACCTTTGATTGAAAATAAGACGAAGTTAAAAACAAACAAAGCATGATTACAACTAATTCAAACATAATAGAACAAATAATAAAGAGTTAAAACACAGGACACTCCTAATATGCGGGAAAAGTAAATATTGGGTTCCCACCCAAAAAGCGCTTTTCTTTATTTACGAGTCTTGTAGCTAGATTGGAAGTCACACGTCCTTACGTGACTTTTCCTTCATCATCCATTTCACCTTCCACTTTAACAAGAGCAGGATGCTTACTTTTGAAATTTTTGCTCTTTCATTGGTCGAACTTCATCTCCCTCTCTAGGTGAAGTTTTATCCTTTCTACCCATTCCAAGAATAATCTATTTAAAGTCATAGTGAGGGCTATAGGATCTATGTCGTTGATGACATCAAATAATGTCTATTTTATAGCATCATTTGTCCTACGATATTAACCCATTTTTATAGTTATTGCAAAGAATTCTTACTTAATCGTTTATATTTGAGAATTGTAGTAATAATGGAGTAATTGGTGAAACTTAGCAAAAGGCGCGCATTCTGGAGCTAAAATGAAGATATTTTGAAGATTACTATTTTGAAGACCAATACGCCGTATCCATCAAGAAGATACGGCGTATCCGTGCCTGCACTCACCAAAGACCACAAAAGGAATGAAGTTCAATACGCCGTATCCAGAGAAGTTCAATACGCCATATTCAAGATATGGATATAATATAATATTCTGGAAGATATCAAACATGGTCCATACTCCAAGAAATCCCCAATACGTCGTATCCAATCCCTTGGATACGCCGTATTCAATCGACTTCCAGACCTTATAAATAGAAAACTCAAAAACGGGTTTTAAGTGTGCAAAATCATATTCTCGATACCTAAACCACAAAAGTCGATTTTTAGAAGAGAAAAAGAGCAGAAGAGGTTGAGCAACGTATTCAATTCCATAGGAGACATCGTGTAATTCCATATACTTTTATAATCATTCAGTTTTTTGGTATCATTCGTTAACTCGATTAGTTTACCTTGGCTAAATTATTACTCTTGTATTTATTATGACGTTTGAAGGCTAATACCTTCGGGTATTAGCCATTATTATGAAGATTTGAATGTTTGGTATTTGTTTATATCAATTTCTTGATTTATCATTGTATGCTTGTTTATGTTTATCAATTTATACTTGTTTACGTGCTTTTGTATGCGACCTATCATTCAACTAGATCTAGCTAAGTGGACCAAGTGGAACTAGAGTCCGAGATAGCTCTCCATATAGTAATTTATACATCTAGAATAATAGTTACACGAGTATTGTCATTCTAAGTCTGTGTCTAGGATACACTTCGGGCTTAACTAGTTAATTGGATATTGCCAATGGTTTATTGATCGTGTTGACTAGCAGGTGACCTAGATAATTCAACAAATAACTTTCTAATTCCATTGGATAGTTGGACAAGTGGACTACTAGTGTGTAGATTGCCATTAAGCGGTAAGTGGGTAAAGTCTCTATGAGCTAGGGTTTAACAAGATCACTATTGCTTTAATCTCTAAGATAGATTATAATCAGCAAATAAGGATGATTTATGCGGATGCTTTAATTGTGACAGAATTAATGTGTCTAGGTCTTAGGATGATGTAACGCCTAAGTCTTAAGAATGATATGCCACCTCAATAGAAGAAATCATTGCACTTAATAAACAAACCAACGTTCTAATCGGATTAATAATGGTTAATACAGTTTTCTTATATAAGGTTCGACCGCTCTTTTATCTTTTGTTAATTAGCTTGCGTGGGTAATAGTTTCTTGAATTGATTGTAGTCACCAACCAAACCGTGCCAGTCTCTCAGGCTGAAAACCCCCCTTTTCCATTAGAATTAGGATTTAGACTGACATAGGTTTAACATAAGATTAGAATAGAATTAACATAGATTAGATAACCAAGATATTAATTAAGTTGATAGATTTAACCTCGCTCTCAGTGATCGACACTCTACTTACCACGAAATTACTACCGATCGGGTACACTGCTCGTTATAGTGTTGTTTTTGGTTGAGTTGGCAAAATATAAATTTAAAACTTGAATCATATAAAAAAAACAACCCTACACTACAACACATCAACCTTACTAATTAAAATAAAGGGTAATACAGTGCTCGACAAAGATTTATTCTAGTTTAGTAAGAAAAACATGTCAATTTTTTTTAAAATTGGCACAAATTTTCAAAGAAAAACTAGAAAATCGAAGGCAAATATAGTTCAAGTGGTAATTCTACTCCCATCCCCCCTTCACTTGATTTGTACAATGTCCCTATTATATATTTAAGGAAATGAAATAAAAATAAGAGTAGAATTAGAATGAGAGACACCCTTGAGCATTGCTCTATACTCCGAATGATAATGGAAAGAGATTAACTCTTGACAAGCGTATCCTGAGCAAACTCTTAATCCCCTAAAATCACTAAACAAACTACATGCATTAAACTTTCAAGATAAATTATACAGGAAAACCTAACTCACTTTCATAGGAATCATGGTTGCATTTAGTGTATGCAACAAGCCTTTTAAACCACTTGGTGGCCCAAGTGGACGGGTGAAGTCTCGTGAGGGTTTCCAGAGAACGTACCCACAAAGTTTATTTAATTATACGCGATTTTGTAAAAGTTTCGAACATAATTATTCTATTCATATTGGAATTACGACGTAACCACTAAATGAGTTACGCCGTAATTATGTGGCTTAAAAAATTTATAATTTTTTGTTAAATCTAGTTATGGCGTAATAATTGAGAAGATTACGCCGTATGTTCAATAATTATGGCGTAACTGGGATGGTTACGTTGATATTTTTGCAGACAACAACAATTTTACCACACAATTACGAGACGAGGTGACCTCGAATTCCATCTCCTTGCTGTTAGAACCTGTAAAACTGAGTAAGAAACATATAAACCAACTAATATGCAAAAAATTAAATGAAATTCATTAATAAAAGGAGGGCTGTCTCCCGAAAAATACTTTTGTTTATTAAGGAGTCTTTAAGTTAGAATCGAAACAAGGCTATGTCATTTCATGCACACTCGCATGTCCCCGTTTAATTCTTTTATAGAATTCCTTTATTTTCTAAAAAGGGTGACAAACTCCTTTAGCCTTATCCTCGTCACTAACTTTTAAAATGGGGACATCATGTTATGTTGCTCAGTGGTTAACTTACCGAGTTTTCTTTCTGCACGAGGCATGTTAAAGACAGTCTTATCATCTCTGATCTTTAACCAGAGTACTCCCTTGTTTATATCTTCTTCTAACCCAATATTCTCTTTAAATGGTTTACCGAACAAGACCTCTGTCAGCCCTTTTTCAACAAACTCGTTTATGTTTTCAAAGATACAGAAGTTGATTAAGAACACGTGACATCCTACAAACAAATGCAGGTTCTTTGTCATTCATACTATGTTGTTTCCTGTGTAAACGAGCTCTTGTTTCATAACATAGTTGTAAGCTGCCCTAAACATTATATTGAACGGAGAATACAGATCAATGTAGGGGTTAAAATTCACAACCCCTATTTTATAGGTAATCTGAAGATTATAAGGATTGTGTCGATGAACTCTATTTCCCACACTGAAGATTTCCGGTTTTAATGGTAGATTAACTAAATTATTGTTTAAGACTCCTGGGTCTAGATCATCCCATATATTGTCCATTCCTTTAACGAAATCATCTATTTCTATTCCCATATTACTATCAGAGTCTTGAAATTCTCCAAAAGGATCCCTATTGATACCAGATAATCTGCTAGGGGAGAGAGAAATGCCGTCTGAAGCATCAAAGTTGGGTAGCAAGTCATTATCCTGGAGAAAATCTCTCAGATCCCCGTTTATGTTATCATTAATTAGTAATTCTTCTAGAGCCCCAGGTCCTCCAAAGTTATTAATTACATCATAATCATTAATTACACAAATATGTGAAACAGTTGATGGGGTGGCTCCTTCGTTAGCATTAAAAATAATTTACTCTGTTCCTACTTCCAAAGAGATTTTTCATCCAAAAACGTCTATTTTAGCGTAGGCAGTAGCGAGCATAGGCCTTCCTAGGATTATCGGGACTTTTTCGTCTTCAATAATGCCGAGAATGACAAAATCTACCGGAAAGATGAACTTGTGAATTTTTACCAGAACATTCTCGACTATCCCTTTTGGAGATTGCATGGACCTATCTACCATTTCAATCACCATATTCACCGGTTTTAGGTTCCCAAGTCCCAAGCGTTTAAACATAGAAAACGGAATTACACTAATGCTTACCCCTAAATCCGTAAGAGCATTGCTAACCTTAGTTATTGCCAATGATGCATGGTAAGACAAAGATTCCTAGGGTTTTCTCTTTAGGTGGAAGCTCGTTTTGTAGCACAGCTGAGCATCGGGCATTTAATTTTACCATAGATAATTCTTCAAATTTTGTTTTGTTGGAGACCAGTTCTTGTAAATGCCAGGTTTATTCTGGTGTTTTTCGAATAGCTTTTACTAATGTAGTGTTGAGTGGCTCACTTTCAAGTTTCTTGAGAAGTTTTTCCCCGTTCACTTGATTTTCAATAATGCGCTTTTCACCTTTTTCGCAAAAGTCTCTACCTTATGAATAGGTGTTTCGCGTTGAGGTTCTAATTTTATGGCGCATTCCTACCTAACGGGATTTGAGCTATTCGGAATGTCACTTTCAACTGGTTTGTCTTGTTTGACTTTTTGAACAGCTAAAGCATGAGTCATGCGAATGACTTTTTCCTCAAGGTTCTTAATTACTGAATCGTGTCTCTTGATGTCTTTGTTAGTATTCTCAATGAATTGTTGCATCTATTCATCAAGAATATTTTGCCTTTTTTATGATTCCTTGAGATATCATTCGAATGTCTCCTTAAGGTTGCTAGGAGGTTTGTTTTTAAGAGTGAACCCTAGGTTTTCATGTTTACTAGTTCTTATGCTTTTTACCTCTTCATGGCAGAATTCTTTATATGATTTTAGGTGAATCTTATGAATATTTTCCCTAAGATCGTTCATATCGCGGTTCAGATTTTTGAGTTTATCAGGGATCATGTTTAACGATTTAGAGCAATTATTCTAGATTCTTCTATCGCCTTCCTCATTATGCCATTTTGAGAGTGGTTGGCCATTTCCTGTATTGACTCTAAGGCTTTTGCAGCAGTTAGTCATGTAATTAGATCACGAGAATCTAGAATTTAACGAGTATGAAATCTGAGACCTTTGTAAAAAGTGTTCACCTTTTGGTAGTCATTCAAATCATGAGACGGGCATTTAAAGAGTAGGTCATTATATCTTTCCCAAGGACGGATTAAAGATTCACCTTTTTCTTGTCTGAAGTTGTGAATTTCTCCTAGTCGCTTAAAGGTGACGGAGGGTGGGAAGAATCTTCGAATGAAGACTTGTTTTATTTCATCTCTGGTTTTTATTGTCCCTGATGTCGTTCTTCCTAGCCATCGTTTGGCTGTTTTGAAAAGCGTTAGGGGAAAGACTCGTAGCAAAATGTCATCCCCTGATATTCCAAGCGTGTTGAACAAACTGGCAATCTCAAGAGCTCTTTCTATATGTTCGATCGCATCTTCAGTTTCATTTCCAGAGAAGATGTTATTACGTAATTCTCTTTGGAGTTTACCCCTGATTTCAAATTCAATATTCTTTCCGATCTCAGGTCTTTTTATCCCTCATTTAATGTCATTACGATCAAGATCTAGCTATTGTTCCAATGTGAGCGTTTCAATGTCAATTTCGCCCACTTCTTATGATTCTGATTCGGATGATTCAGATTCATAGAAAGAATAGATGTTATGGACAAAAATAGGTGTAGTGTCTTTTCTGTTTTGAAATTGCCTTTCAGGATTGGCGAAAAGAGTAAACATCTTGGTGCTGCTACTCCTAGTCATGAATAGAGAAGAAAATAGAGAAATGAGAAGAGGGTCAAATTGAAAACTAATTTTTAGCTCCCCGACAACGGCGCCAAAAACTTGATGCGTATTAATTGTTAAATTAAATTTGCAAGTTTTAAATTTGTAAAACTCGTATATCGATGTCTACACGCACTAACGGGAAAAGAACCCTGTCGTATGTAGTACAAGACTTGTTAAATCCAAGGTCGTCCCAAGAGATAAGTTGTGTTAGTATTAATTTGAAATGTGTCATAGATTTGAAAATGGTTTTGAATTGGTTTGAAATCTTGACAGGAAAATAAATACGAAAAGTAAATGATTTGAGAGCAGTAGGGGAGAAACCTAGTTATTTCATTACTAATGCTATGGCATGTTTCCTAATGCAATGTCTAGATATCTTTTTATTAGTGGTTCTAATATCAACATACTCGAATTGGCATTTGAGGTATGTCTATACTTCTTGCGATCTTAATTTCCCAAAAGTCATGAAGGCAGGGCATCCAAGTTGTAGTGATTAAACCCCAGCTATCCTAAAGACCTGTCTATAACCTAGATAGATTATAAACCCCCTCTGAAAGAGTTCCAGAGCTTTTTAAGTATTTAATGTGATAAAGGCGGTAATTGGGTTAATTCCTACACTAGGGATATATGCTAACTTATCCCAGTACCCTTTAGATCTTAAGTTCAACATGTCAACCTAATAAGAAGACAAACAATATCTAAACCACCCTCAATACTACCAAAACTCATGTATCAATGACTGACAATTAGGATATCTAATTCAAATGATAAATAAATAAGAAACAATCATAACATCAGTAGATTGATAGCTAGGCCAGCACTAGAAGTGCTTAGCCACTCATAGCTACAACAAGGTAATAAATAATGAAAGAGATATTGGATTGAACCATCATAATTCTTACAAGATATGTTTATGAATGATTAATACAAAAAGTAAGATAAGTGACTTCACCCTTGGACTACTGGTGGAATTCTTAGACTTCTGAAAGCTTGTATCCCCTCGTGGTTCTGTGTTAGAAGGGTTGATGTCGAATGTGCAGAATGAGGGATCTATTTATAAGTTTCGTATAAGTCATGGTGTAATTGATGAGTTGGGTTACGCCGTAACCATGCTGATGCGGGCTTCCATAATCCAGACTTAATATGTGTTAGGGCGTAATTGCATAGACCAAGTTACGCCATAACTATGACTAGGATGTATCGTCCTTCTTCAACGTGGCATGTTACGGCGTAATTGTGACGAAGAAGTTACGCCGTAACTATGGTGATGACCATTATCTTCTTTGATTTGGTTATGGCGTAACACCTCCAGGGTAGTTACGCAGTAACTGGCCTTAAGATTCTTATTATGCTTGTTTTCCACGTCCAAATCCCGTGTCTCTTGCTCCAATGCTTGTGTTCTTCCTATAAACGAAAAATGAAATGATTAAGTATCATTTTCAGGCATTTAAACAATATTTAGCATTTTGATAGGGATTTTGATATTAAAAAGTATTAACTATTTGATGTTATCACCCCCGGTTTGAGATGTCTAATATTATTCTCTGCCACTTAATGACCGATCTGCTCCATAATTCCTTATTAGTCAATTAATTATTAATAATCCCGCTTAAGATTTAATACTACAAGTATTATAGACCTCGTTATTTATTTGATTGGTTTTTCTTTGTTATATATTTCACATGTATGAATTATAGACTTGACTTATTTTTCATATGTCAATATATACGGGATATATTTAATTACATTGCATGTTCGCTTTGCAACATTTATTTATTTAACCAACACCACAACTTTCAAAACTTTAAATCTAAATTTTTATAAATGTGACGCGTTGACGTATCCTTTCTTGGGAAACCCAAAATACATTATCCTAGGCTAGTGGACTTAGCCGTTTAAGATTAGTTGCAACTTTGTGGTGAGCTGTGTACGTTCCGGTTTCGTTTGAGCTGTGTTTAATTGTGCATTTCTGCAAATGTTCTTCAACATGATGGTGAGTTTTATGCCCCAATGTTTTACTTGTTTTTCATACACTTATAACTTTGGGGTGAGAACCACCTCATGTTGACAAATATATCTGCTACTCATTGTTTGACAATACCCCCTCTCTCCTCTTTTTTAATATAGTGTTTACATGAATGTTTAAAACTAAATTTACCTGATTATAATTACAAATCTTTACATATCTCGGCATATGGATTTGCATAAGTTGCATTGAAATATTTATTACTCGCGGAGGGTAAGACATTCTCTATTGCTTTAAAGTTTTGGTTTGTGGCACATACTATTGTTTGTATACAAATTGGACGCCAAGTGGTATTTTATATTGGATTACGTGTTGACCTAAGTAGCGATAACCCAATAGAAGCCATTATCATGAACTGTTATCTTACTCGGATTAAAGATATAAAAATTTAGTACAAAACCAACGACAATGGGATACAAAGAGCAGATACCGAAAGAGCTAGAGAGTACATAAATTAATCAACCCATGAAGTAACTGCCTTTTAATAGAGAAACCTATTCAGAACTCTCACCCCCAAGAAATACGTCAATTAGTAGAAATACACACCCTTCCTTGAATCGCACTCTCACCCCCAAGAAATACGTCATAGAAATACCATAATGCATCGTCATATTAGTTTAGTATCTCATATTAAATCCCCATCATATCGGTTCAATAATTAAGTAACAATAACCTAACTACAAATAAATCTGTGTTGTTTAAATATTTGTTAACAAATTTTTTATAAAGTATATTTTTCGTAGTGTTCGGCAACTGATTTTTGTTATTGTTTAAAAAGTAGTTTTAGTACATCAATCTATTTTTCCCTGCAGTCCCTCTGACAAATCAAAATCCTGAAACAACCATGCCTTTAACATTCGCATAAAAAAACATCGAAAAAACAATCATCCAATAGCTTTACATGAAATCTGTGACAACAACCGGGTATGGTTGAAACAAAGCACATCAACACCCATAACAACTCCATGCAATACATATTTAGTGAAATGCTTAAACAATGTAACTAATAAAATCCAAATGTATAAAAACTCAACAACCAACAAGTTGATACACTACAGATTTAATGAAATGCTTCAACAATCTGAATGTCAAAATACGAATGTTCAAAAACTCGGCAACCTAAAATAACACATTCTAAGTTCCATTTTTCGTAACCTCTAATTACATGAACATGGCAGACCTAATGCACCAACAAACAAAAATCCCCTACGTGCATGAACACAACACACCTAGTGCACTTACAAACCAAAAATTTGTTGCAAACAAATAACCAAAACTCAAAGTAAATCACATAGTTACACCTTCCAAACCACATACTCAATTTCTCATTCTCTAACCCCTAACCACAAACAAAACATGACACAGTCAAACCACATTATATAGTTACACCTTTAAAACTATA
>BQNB010001197.1:113168-144743 GCA_026074375.1 Tanacetum coccineum
CCAAACTTTAAACTAATTTTTAGATCTAATAAGCACTAGGATTAAGCTACAAACTAAAAACAGATTAAGTATTATACCCAAATAACATTTAAAAACCAAAATTAAGCTAATTAGTTTAAGAAATAAGCTAGAAAAGATAAATTGAAAGTAACAGACTACGTTACTTGTTTTTGGTTTTTGATGTTAAAGGACAACTTGCAGAATAAAAACTAAGACTCAAAAAGGATTTTGACTAGCTAAAAACTCAAAACAGATTGAGCTTATTCTACATTAAGCTAAATGCAACAAAAATTAACCAAAAATAAGCTATGATTTGACCTCTAATTATCTGCAAAATGAGACCCTGTAAGAACAAACCCAGATAACAACTTTGAGCTTGTTTTCGACAGCCGTAATTCGTCTAGATACCTAAGAAATGATAGATATAAGGAATTTTAACCAAAAATAAGCTATGATTTGACCTCTAATTATCTGCAAAATGAGACCCTGTAAGAACAAACCATAACCTTGACTGTTTTGACTAAAATGCTCAAAAGGATTTTCCAAAGAATATCAACTCAAACAGATAGATAAAGATGCACTATAAACTAGATATTGAACACAAAAACTTACTGTAAGCATCCTTCTCATAAATCCAACAAATAAGCAGATTTGAAAAACCTTTTAACTAGCAGTTTTGACATATTGATAAAACTAACTTTAAAACTTAACAAAACTCATTTTAGACTTATTAAAACTACTATATAGACTAATTTAAAGCTTAGTAAAACTAATTTCAGTACCAAAAGACAGCATTAACATGATTCCTTATATAAAAAGTGCTTAACCAAAACACCCCTTTAAGTACTAAAATTCTATTTTTAAACTAAACCAGACCTGAATAAGCTACAAAATACTAAAACAGATTAAGAACTAAGTATTTTAATGACAAATAAGCAAGATCTAAGGAAAAATAAGCACTAAATATAAAACTACTTTAATAAGCACATAGGACTTATTTTTAAAGTAGTTTTAACTAAAACTCAATTTAAACTAATTCTAGACTACACACTAAACAAATTAAGCATCTATTAAGCATAATAAGCATGTAAGCAACAGAATATAAGCTCAGAATAAGCAAGTTTATAAACTACTAAGAGATTAAGCTAGAAACAGAAATAAGAGCATACCTGGTCCTTTACTCTAAACAAGGACTAAAATGCTCTATATAGTTTATCTACAAGATCCAGCTTATCAGAGATAAGCTGATAAAGTCCCTATAAGCCCTTCCAGGTTTGGCTTATCTTCCATTTTAGCTTATTATGACTTTGTAAATGATATGAATTATTAGCTTTTTCAGTTAAGCCTTAAACAAGCTTAACTAAATAAGAACTAGCTTTTAAGGTAATCAAGAGCTTATTGAACTTATTAGGTGATATAAAAAAAACATTTTAAGCTAAAATTTGCATAATAGTAAAACAGAAATTGAACACAATTTAAAAGCAAACTGAATTTTATTAATGATAAAAGGAGTTACAATGCTTTGGAAAGGAAAATACAAAATTGAAAAGACTGTAAGCTGAAAAATAAGCTAAAATTACACTAAAAGCTACTAAAAACTACACACCCAACTACTGTGTGATTTCCTCTCTATTTATAGTGAGGATATGAAGCTTCTAGGTCTTCAGGGGGAGCGTCCCAATCTTCAATCCGAGCCCTTGATTTGCAACAAACCTTCAATCCATCTTTTTAGCCCTTGGATCATTATCCACATCTCAACAGCCAATGATATTGCTCAGGATCGCCAGCGTGGCCAAGGATTGATGTCACATCATGCCACGTAGGCCTTCTAGATAGATTTGAGAGCGTGGAGAGATTGAGGGATTAATCCTGTGTTAGTTTGATACAGGGTATGCAGGAGGGAAAAGGTAAACAATACTTTTGACCCGTTTGTATTATCATTTGACTTGGACTGGGGGGTGTTGGGATTGGGCTTTTATTATTAACTTAGGCGGTATTGATAATGGATTTGGACTTTAAAATTATTAAGGTTTTGGACTTATATCATTCAAAAATCCAATGGGCTGACCCGGCCAATAAATGGGTTATGGGTTCGGCTCATTAAAAATGAAACGACTTTGGCTTGAGGTTTTCCAGCGCTCTTTTCATTTCTCTTTTCACTCTCTTATTCTCTGCTTTTTTCCTCTTAAACAACCTCTACTCTCACATCCTCATTTCTAGTTTCGATTCGTGATGTATTGTTTGAAGTAAGTGTTATCGATCCTACAATTGGCCATCAGAGCTACGTGTGGATTCGTGGTTGATCTTTGTGTGGTTAAAACAAGATCAGATTCGTGATCGATTGTATGAAAGTGAAGTGCGTTAACGGGTATATACAAGTAGTATCAGAAGCTACGTGTGGATTCGTGTGTTGATTCGTGTGGTTAAACAAGATCAAATATCATGGTCAAATAAAATTGCCGACTAAAGGTTGGTTACAGCGTAAGAAAAACTTTTTCTCTCTCAACTCTACTCTCTTATTTCTCTCTCTAAAGAACTCACACTCCTCATTTCTAGTTCCGATTCATGATTCGATGTTTGAGTGAAGTTGTTAACGGGATCTACAATTTGGCATCAGAGACTACGTGTGGATTCGTGGTTGATTTGTGCGGATTAAACAAGATCAAAATTCGTGGTAAAAAAATATAAGTCAATAAGAAAAAATTCAACCCGTTTTTTTGTGCTTAGATGTGTGAATGTTTATGTTATTAAGCAAGATTAGGCATAAGGTTAGCTAATTGTGCAAGAGAAATCAAGCTAAAAAGGTCCAAAAAGGGTGATATTAGGCGATTTGTGGTGGAAAAGTCGTATGTCGTCGTTGAGTTGACTTTCTGGCAAAAGTTCATGTGGCGTGTGGACTTTCTTCATGTTGCGTTTTGACTTTCTCTGTTGCGTTTTGACTTTCTGTCTTGTTGCGTTTTGATCATTAATTGCGTTTTGATCTTGGTTGCGTTTTGGTCATTGCGTTTTGATTGCATAGGTTGCGTTTGAAGAAATATATTGCGTTTTGGACTATAGGGAATACTATGGACCAAATTTTTATTTCATTGCGTTTTAATCCATTGCGTTTTGCCATTGCGTTTTGACCATTGCGTTTTGGAAACCATTGAAATTTTGCCATTGCGTTTTTTGACCATTGCGTTTTGTGCATTGCGTTTTGACCAAATCTCAACCACTGGTTTTGATAAAGTTCATTGCGTTTTGACCATTTGCGTTTTGACCATTGGTTTTGACCAATCTCAACCAATGCGGTTTGATAAAGTTCATTGCGTTTTGACCATTTGCGTTTGAGCATTGCATTTTGACCAAATCTCAACCACTGCGCTTTTGATAAAATTCATTGCGTTTCGATTCCAAAAGCACTGGTTTGCTTGAATATCTTGCATGTGAAGAAAAGTGTTTCAGTTAAAACAGCCATACTTTTGATCCGTAACTCCGTTTCAGGCCCCTGTGGACCTCTCAAATCGAAGAGGAAAAACTGACGGATTCACGCTGTAGTCCCATTCCTTTAGTGGTTATGGATTTTTATTAAGGCCCAAAAGCTCGTTTACTATTGATTTATTGACATATGATTACATCGACTCAATGTGCTAAACAGTAAGAAAAGGTTTTATGTGTTCGATCTTATACCCAACAACATCTTAATTTCATGGGACGATTCTATGAAAGTTATAAGGTGTGTGTAGGTTAGGAATCAATCCTATGATCCAACCAGAACGGGGGGATCTACCCAAGGATAATCCCAAGTTAGAATTAGCAGTCCTGAGGTATGACTTGAGAGCTTTAATGAACTGATGGGGATTAATGCCGACTAAGATTGAGCTTAACACTGGAACAAATCACAACAAGGTGTTAGTAATGACATCCTTGGTGAGAATTGTAGGCGTTGAAGAATTAAAACAGAATTGCTTGGATAAAAGGGTCTAAAAGAAGAAAGCCCTCCACACAATTAAGGCAGAAACGGGGTCAATACATATGCTATCAGAATCACAATTGATTGCTGACATTGAAAATGACATCATGGACCCCAGTGAGTGATCGCACTGCACAACCTCTTCCCAGCCTTCGGGTTTCTCTAAACAGAAACTTGTCTTATTTGCTCTCGGATGATTACACACGTTATCTATTGACATCTCATCCGAGATTGTTTTGATATTGAATTGGTGACAATATGCTCCAGCCTGACGAGTACTAAAACCAAAATGCACTAATCGAGTCAGAGCTATGTGATTAAATCTAAATCTCGTTTTAGGACACATTCCATTTAAACAATTGTTGAAACATCATCAAAGTTCACAAGTGTTATCAAGAGTCCTACGCAATAATCATTGTAATATTTGCCAGAACATCCGAGCATGAGATACTAATGTTTTCACAATGAGATGGAAATCCTGCTTGAGCAGCTTCAAACAAGCTCTTGGTAAGGTGGACTTGCGTGATTCTTATGAACTCAAACTCTGTGACAACAGGATTTCGATTTTGGTCCAGTAAATGAATTGACAGTTGATGAATTTTTGATAAAAACATGGGACAACTCTCGATGTGTTACAAATAAACTCTTTAACGAGTGACAACGTCTAGTGATTTCTCAATCTCAATTTTCTCGTTTAACTCTTAAAGAAAACCTGCAGGTTAACGGTTGGTAACGACACCTACATCCCATTTAAAATGCTTATCTACGAAGACATTCTATCTATGAAAAGCTCAAGATTTAAAGACAAAGACTTCAGCAAAACTCTGATTTGAAGCTTTCAAGAAAACAAAGAAAAGTATGAGCCATGTTGGTCAAAGGACATAAGAATCGCAAGATGGCAAAGACGATAAAGACATGAAAAGGCTCAAATTCATGATCGCAAAGCTATGAAGGAACAAGTACTACAACAAATATAACGAAGACAAAGACCAAGAACACTCGAGCTTAAACGACAAAAGCAATCTCACTGATCTCATGAAGGAGGTCGTCATCAATGAATTACTTTGGGGGAGATTGTTAAGGCCTTTAATTTTTTTGAGTCAATAAAAGGATGCTCGTTCCCGTGTTCAAGACCGCACTTCGTGGGCGAGATTGTTAGCCCTCAATTTATTGAGGTCGAACAATGGATGTGCGGTAACTCTTCGATGGAGTTCGGTCTTTATATAGTTAACTGATTGTTATAGGTAAATATCGGATGCGGGTTTTTTTCGATAGTGTTGATAGTTATTCTATATTGTATATGTTTTAGGGTTTTAATCCCAAGCAAAACCCTGTAGAGCCCTGGGTCCTAGTTAGAATATCCCGCGCGTCATTTAACGCGGCGGGGTATGGGTATATAAACTCTTATCTATTTAGACAAAAGAGTTGTGTTACGTTGTTGAAAAATATCTAATATTTCTTTTCTCTTTTTCTCTCTAACTCTCTCTCCTCATCTTTCTCTCTCTAAACAACTCACCTCCTCATTTCTAGTTCCGATTCGTGATCGATTGTATGAAGTGAAGTGTTAACGGGGTCCTACATTTTTAATATATCCGATACCTACACATTACAAATCACAAAGTACACATATACAATGCATTTTTTAATGTATTTTTGGTCATTTAAGCTCATTTTAATAAAGAGAATTGATATGTGATTAAACACATATCAAAATCCCCCATACTTAGCTATTGCCGTGTCCTCACGCAATGTCATATACACACATAGAAAACTAAAAATTTCAACCTCCTTAGACTAATTTCTTTGAAAAGTAGCAAAGTGTTCATCTAAGGGGATTAAGAAATCACTAGTTTAAAACGCCCCGTTTTACCATTTTTATCTGCATATACTTATTATTATCATTCATTCATCATTTTTTATAAATGAAACTATAGAATCACAGAACAAGAAATACTAAAAGGATAAATTCATCGTCCTTAATTTTTCACCCGCCCTAAACCAAGCTTAAAAACGAAATCATTGTTAAATACAAGTTAAGATGCTAACACTACTGATAGATGCAAATTGTGTACGCATAGCTACTTTCTGCTCCCTTATTCCTAAATCTTCTAAAGATTTTATTTTTATTATTGGCGACAAATAAATTATGACCTTATTCATATAAAGTAAGCCCGGTTTAAATCATAATTAGTTTGAAATCCTTTCCTAAAGAGATGATATGGTGAGAATAAGGTCCACATTAAGGTTCTAAATTCACATGATTTAGAGGTTATCCTTTTTATTTCATCTGAAACAACTCAACTACGAGTCCAGAGACGGAGGCTTTATTTAGATAACATCGGAGTCAAAATTTAGCTTTATTATTATTATTATTATTATTATTGCAACATTATTAAACCCCTCGATCCTTTAAACAACTGCCACATCGGTATGCGAGTCGATCATGGTCCAGGAGTCTTATTTCGACCAGGAGATCCTCGACCTTTTTGAAGGCTGCAACATCAAGAGCGAACCAACCAGATGCATCAAACTTTTATCAGTCTCAGATTTATTATTCTTACTATGGGCCTTCTTTTGAAGACTTTATTATTATTATTATTACCTCCAGCCTTTAAATGACTGTCACATCGGTATGCGAGCCGACCATGATCCAGAAGTCTTATTTCGGCTTTGGTTTATTACACTATTATTATTATAGCCAAATTTCAAGTCCTGTGGTATTTTAACTACCTAGACAACGGTAGTGAGCCGTCAAGAATCGGTATTCTATTTCCCCACAACACTGACAAAACCTCGATGTGTACCTTAATTTTACCAGAAGGAATCTCTACGAAGGGATCTAAAGTAAGAATCGCAAAAACCAAAGTAACTTTATTTATTCAACAATTATATAATGTTTATTAAGCTGATAAGAGCAAAAAGCCACAATTAACATCTATGAGCTCTAAAGAGATCCAACTACTCTATGTTTAACATCTAACTTATATTCAACTCTATCATTTCTCGTTCTTCGCAAATTTAAAATCTTTAATAAACAGATCCGTGAATGCTTAGTCTAATAAAAACAAACTTTGCATATTTAAAGTCTATTATAGAAACTTGCAAACTCTTGGCTTTTTCAAGCTAGAATTCACGTTTTAAAGCTTCTTATATAAAATACTAGAAAAAGCTTAAAATTATATATGTTAAGGGGCAAGCTAGAGCGCAACATGCCCGATCAAGTCAAAATTTATTCTCAAAAAGACAAAACTATGTGTCAAAACACTTATTCTATTTTGAAAAAAAAAATAAATTTGGCCTAAAATCACATATTTTTGGTATTTTTGGTGGTAAAACGGGATTACATGAAGACAAGGCAAATGGAAGTAAGATCAAATCGAAAGATCCCCCCATACTAGAACTAAACATTGTCCTCAATGTTTAAAGAGGTCTCTACGTAAATCTAAAGCTGTTTATTAATTATACTAATAGATAAACGTTAATCAATAAGATCTAGGATATCGGATTCCCAAATATAAGCATGCTAAGCATTGAAGATCAAGTGAACGATGGACAAAACCACGAGCATGAGATTCTTCATAATCCAGGCAATCCTTAACATAAAACATAAACCACGAAACACGAGAAAAGAATAGGCGAGCCTCCTCACATCACACTTATTAATAAATATTATACTAATATACTACTACTAGGGATAAGCATGGGTTACCACCCACGAAGCGCTTGTTTTTGTTCGAGTCTCTAGCTTGACTCTCCCTATATCATCATGATATTAGGGACGAAACATGTGGAAGAGCAAATCTTTTCATATGTCACCGGCTCTAAGAAATAAAAACTATAAGCGGAGTTGTCGGGGTCAAAAATGATATCCTCACTCCCAGAGGAGAGAGTAAGAGAAAAATCCACCGGATAGGTGAAATAAGGAAGAAAAATTCGGATATCATATGTGAGGGAAAGATAATGGCGATCCTCAAAGGGTAATTTTACATATGTTGGAGAAATTTTTTTCTCATGAATCCCGGGGTCGAAAACTTTGACCATACTCTTCAAATCTTCATTATCAGGTTCATCCTTTAAGTTCTTTAGGTCATGATCTAAAAATACCTCAGGAGGGAGATTAGGGATAGATTCATCAATAAGCAAACTCTCAAGATAGATTATGTCTCCCTCCGAGTCATAATAATCGTCCTCAAAATCCGTAGAAACATCAGATTTTATTACTTTAAGTTCTTCAAAATTAAGTTCTTTCAGAGGAAGAGGAGATGATGGATCATTATTTAATAACTTATCGAGTAGAAGAACGTCTCCCTCCGGGTCAAAGTCATCATCATCAATTCCCGGTGGAATGAAATCAATTGTAAGACAAGCTTTGATTTCTTCCAAAACGTAATCACCACCCGGGTCAAAACACTCATCCTCATTAAGCTTGGAAAGAAGTGTGACTAGTAAATCTAGCTCATCAAGCTTAGAAACATAGGAGTCCTCGCTCTCGATGTCCTCTAATACCTCATTAAAAAGAGGATTTACGTCACTAGAGATGTACTCATCATCGAATTCGAAAAGAGGGTTCGAGTAAATTTTAACATTATCTTTCGAAACGTCTTCATCGGATAGTGACTCGTCATCAATAGAAGTAAATTCATCATTTAAATCAAAGAGAGGGTTAGAGAAAGTCACGGATTTTTTCTTAGAAATATTAATGGGAGAGAAATCATTACACAAAGGTAAATCACACTCACTATCACTCCCAGATGTATCCTCGGACTCACTTGGTATTGGAACAAGGTCCTCAACACTAGAATTTATTACTTCGTCAGATTCCTTTTCAGGAATAGTGCTAAGATCCTCATCCCCCATAATGAGAGAGTCCTCGGGCTCCAAAGTCGGTAAAACGTATGTGATTGCAATAGACGAAGGTATTTGAGAAACAATTTCATTCAAAGGAATAGTACTCTCCTCGTAATCATCGTCATCATAAAAAGAATTGAAACGTCGCGAAGGCTCGGTAGTGTAAGTACTAAGATTAGCCGCCTGCTCTAGTTGTCGGAGCTCTTTCTTTTTATTAATTTCAATACCCATTCCATTGAATTTTCCCTTAAGCTCATCAATCTTAATTTTACATTCCCTTCTATAACGAATATCTATTCTCTCATTACGATAATCTTTTATCTGAATTTGATTAATTATACTTTGCATTTCATCTAAATACTGCTGCTTCAGATCCTCCATATCTTGGATACTCATTTCTTGAGGAGGTGATTGATCGACGGGACACTGCGAGGGTTGGTCAAATCCGAAATAGTTAAAATTAGGCTTAAAGTAGTTTTGATTCATTGGTTGACACTGAAAACTTTCATGAGGACCCCCATAGTTTTCACAACAAATATATTGTTGTGGAAAGTTTGGTGAATTTTGTGGATAATAATTATCACTAAAGTTTTGATTGTAGCACGGTTCCTACTCATAGGCAAGCAGTACCCGTGGTGGACAATCATAACCATAATGAGCGTTGTTCCCACATAATTCACACGAGTATGATTCGTACTAGGGTTGTAGAGGGTGGGCGAAAACGTTTGGAGGATCATTGAAAGATTTTGGATTAGGAGCATCAATGGATGAATTTCCATCTTGAAGCGTAAAACTAGCAAAATCCTTTTCTAAGACCATATCCACACCACTTGCAAGTACACCATTGACAACGTATACCATCTTCTAACGGATCTCCACACCCAAAACAATGAAATTGGTCGAACGAAGATGTTTGGGGTTGCGAAGGTAGAAAAAATTGGGTGTTTCATCATTTGAAATGGAATCGGGGTTACAGACAAACTCGTCTCTGAAACTCACATTGGTACAACGCCGACAATTTCCACCGTTAAACGGACATCCACACCACGAGCACCTTGAAAACCAAGACATGTTAAAGAATTATCGGATAAGAAGGTAAAGAGAATAAGGATTAAACGAATAAAAGGATAGAGAAGAATATTTATAGATTTTTCAAATAAAACATAAGGAAAAGAAATAATAAAAATAAGAAAGAAAATATTTTTGGTAACTGAAAGTCAAAGGTGTACGGTAGCTTTCTAGAAAATGCACAAAGAAGCGGAGGAGCGGGTAAGCGCGAAGCGTTTTAAAAACCGTCTCCTTTCGGATCGAAGTTCGTAGGATCAACCCACCTTATACCTCTCTTATAGTTTGTTAACTAAAGATGAGCCGAAACAACAATTAACAAACGGTCATTTTTAATATTTAAATATAAAAGGAAAATAAAATAGAAAAATATTTTTGGGTTTTTATATATAACACGAAAACTTTCATGGGGAAAGGATCTTCAAGGCTCGAAGACGAACAATCCCGTAAAAATCGCTACACCTCTCCCCGGCAGCGGCGCCATTTTGGTATTCCACAAAAAACCCCTTATATATATATATATATATATATATATATATATATATATATAAAATACATATACATAAGCAAAGTATCATACAAATTATTCTTAGAAAAGAATAATAAGTAATCAATACGGTATCGTTCTCCCTCGGTGAGAGGTGAATGAAATCTAACGTCTTCATGTTTAAATACGACTTGATTGTCATTTAAGTTTTGGGTTTGGTTTCTAAATCTAATAACGCAAAGGAAAAGCACATAAAGGCACGCTAAATTAAAATTCTAACGATATTAAAAAACTAAAATAAACTTAATTAACCAAAAATGACAAAATAAAACTCTAAAAAATAAAAATGCAAATTTCTAAAACTTAAATGAAATAAACTAATTTTTTTTGTATTATTATTATTTTTAAAGCTTTTTAACCTAAAAATTCTATTAAAAATTTTAAATGAAAACTGAAAATTATAAGAAAATTCCTAAAAATACTAGACACTATCCTAAAGGTTTATGAAGAAAAACAAATGAAAAAGCTTATACCAATAAGCTAGGAAAATTCGAATAAGCTGTTAAGCTCAAAACTACATCTTACTATAACAATTAAATGATGAAAAGAGTTATAAAAAGCACCCAAAGGGGCAGCATGGTAAGGTAGTTTATGTGTGTGTGAAAGGGAGGTCACAGGTTTGAGTCATGTGACCTACCTTTTTGCAAAAACATTTTTTTTTGAAAAAACTAAAGAATAAGCAAAAACTAACAACTTTAATAAATAGACTTATTGCTGAAACTTATTATTAAGCTAGGAAAAAGCACAAAGGAAAGTGGCAGTTTGAACTTTTAAAACTTGGATTTTTAGCAAAACTTCCTTGAACTTTTTGGACCAAAAAAAAAACAAAAAAAAAAAAAGAATTAAATAAGCAATAAGAAAAGTAAATAACTAAAACAGACCTTAAACCTAGACCAATTAAAGATCACTAGTGACAAAAAAATGATAAAAAAAAAAAAAAAAAATATATATATCATATATAAAAAAAAAAACATAAACAAAATAAATAATAAAAAAACAAACAAACAAAAGCAACTATAATAAGCTGAAAAGCATTAAAAAGTAATAAGACAGTTTACTCTAAAACAAATTTACAGGACTTTGACCAGACTTTAAGCTAATTTTTAGATCTAATAAGCACTAGGATTAAGCTACAAACTAAAAACAGATTAAGTATTATACCCAAA
Source organism: Tanacetum coccineum (assembly GCA_026074375.1). Classification (NCBI taxonomy): domain Eukaryota; kingdom Viridiplantae; phylum Streptophyta; class Magnoliopsida; order Asterales; family Asteraceae; genus Tanacetum; species Tanacetum coccineum. Next base: position 124,747 of record BQNB010001197.1, read on the forward strand.
TAACATTTAAAAACCAAAATTAAGCTAATTAGTTTAAGAAATAAGCTAGAAAAGATAAATTGAAAGTAACAGACTACATTACTTGTTTTTAGTTTTTGATGTTAAAGGACAACTTGCAAACTAAAAACTAAGACTCAAAAAGAATTTTGACTAGCTAAAAACTCAAAACAGATTGAGCTTATTCTACATTAAGCTAAATGCAACAAAAATTAACCAAAAATAAGCTATGATTTGACCTCTAATTATCTGCAAAATGAGACCCTTTAAGAACAAACCATAACCTTGACTGTTTTGACTAAAATGCTCAAAAGGATTTTCTAAAGAATATCAACTCAAACAGATGGATAAAGATGCACTAGAATCTAGATTTTGAACACAAAAACATACCTTAAGCATCCTTCTCATAAATCTAACAAATAAGCAGATTTGAAAAACCTTTTAACTAGCAGATTTGACATATTGATAAAACTAACTTCAAAACTTAACAAAACTCATTTTAGACTTATTAAAACTACTATATAGACTAATTTAGAGCTTAGTAAAACTGATTTGAGTACCAAAAGGCAGCATTAACATGATTCCTTATATAAAAAGTAAACCAAACCTGAATAAGCTACAAAATACTAAAAAAGATTAAGAAATAAGCATTTTAATGACAAATAAGCGAGATCTAAGGAAAAATAAGCACTAAATATAAAACTACTCTAATAAGCAGATAAGCCTTATTTTTTAAATAGTTTTAACTAAAACTCAATTTAAACTAATTCTAGACTACACACTAAACAAATTAAGCAACTACTAAGCAGAATAAACATGTAAGCAACTGAATATAAGCTCAAAATAAGCAAGTTTATAAACTACTAAGAGATTAAGCTAGAAACAGAAATAAGAACATACATGGTCCTTTGCTCTAAACAAGGACTTAAATGCTTTATAGAGCTTATCTACAAGCTCTAGCTTATCAAAGATAAGCTGGTAAAGTCCCTATAAGCCCTTCTAGGTTTGACTTTGTAAGTGATATGAATGATTAGCTTATTCAGTTAAGCCTTTAACAAGCTTAACTAAATAAGAACTAGCTTTTAATGTAATCAAGAGCTTATTGAGCTTATTAGGTGATATCAAAAAAACATTTTAAGCTAAAATTTCCATAATAGTAAAACAGAAATTAAACACAATTTAAAAGCAAACTGAATTTTATTAATGATAAAAGGAGTTACAATGCTTTGGAAAGGAAAATACAAAATTGAAAAGACAATAAGCTGAAAAATAAGCTAAAATTACACTAAAAGCTACTAAAAACTACACACCCAACTACTGTGTGATTGCCTCTCTATTTATAGTGAGGATATGAAGCTTCTAGGCCTTCAGGAGGAGCGTCCCAATCTTCAATCCGAGCCCTTGATTTGCAACAAACCTTCAATCTAACTTTTTAGCCATTGGATCATTATCCACATCTCAACAACCAATGATATTGCTCAGGATCGCCAGCGTGGCCAAGGATTGATGTCACATCGTGCCACGTAGGCCTTCTAGATAGATTTGAGAGCGTGGAGAGATTGAGGGATTAATCATGTGTTAGTTTGATGCATGCTAAATATTGGAGGGAAAGGTAAACAATACTTTTGGCCTGTTTTTATTATCATTTGACTTGGACCGGGGTGTTGGGATTGGGCTTTTATTATTTAACTTAGGCCAGATTGATAATGGATTTGGACTTATAAATAGACTTAATGTTTTGGACTTAATATCATTCAAATTCCAATGGGCTGACCCGGCCTATTAAATAGGTTATGGGTTGGCCCATTAAAAATGAATACGCCTTTGGCTTCAGTTTTCCACGCTCTTTCCATTCCTGTGCTCGGTTTTGTCCGTTTTGGCTTCGTTTTGTCCTTTTTAATATATCCGATACCTGCACATTACAAATCACAAAATACACATATACAATGCATTTTTTATGTATTTTTGGTCATTTAAGCTCGTTTTAATAAAGAGAATTGATATGTGATTAAATACATATCATGGAATAATAAACAAGTTAACAAACTAAAGACAATTTGCATAAATCAAGGCATATGGGGGAAAAACCCCTTGAGTTTGGTACCATTATAGATATTGTTCACTACAACCTATAAAAGACAAGTTTTTCACATGCTGTGTTTTTGGATAATGCAAATTTAAAATAGTTTTTACAAGGCTAATTCAAAGAGAATGCTTTATCTAGAGTTGACCCTTTCCCATTTGGTCCAAACCCAGATTTCTTCATTTGTTGGTTAAAGATCATCTATGATCTTCCCATGTTCTTGTGATTGATTCTTAATGGAAGTTCTTCACTAGTAGTTGCAGCATTCCTTTTGGATCCTTTCTTTGTGGCTTTTAGTTCAGTTGTAGATTCTACATTAGGTTCTGCAACTGCCTTCCCTTTGTCTGCACTAGATGAAATTGTCTACTCTTTCTCTGCAATGTCAACTCCCATATACTTGTAGTTGTCTTCAGCTTCAATATCACCAAGTCTGAACCCTATTTACCCCTATCATTCATGTTTGCTACAATAGATTCTTGGGTCTTCACATTTTCATTAATAGTGGAAACATTTCTGTTGTATTGTTCTTAATCATATGATTCTTCCTCTATCCAGTTGGAAGGGTGGAAGTAGTCATGCCTCCTATCATATTCTTCTTCTTTCCTTTGCTATATTAGTCTTTCTTCATCCTCCTTTTCATATCTTGCATGTTCTTTTAAACTCAGCCTCAAAGCTTCTTCATCATACACCTCTTGTTGTGCTTTATGTTTAGCTTCCCTTTTTTCTTCTTCTTGAAGCATTAGCTCTTCCATATACTTATGGTCCAACTGCTTTAAAATCTCATCTTCTTGCATTGCCTGAAACAGAAGAAGTACAAGCTTATGCACAGACATTTTGAAATACTACAATTACAAAATTTTATAAGAAATAACTCATACCTCATCATTTGTATTAACGTTCTGTTGACCACTGCCACCACCTCTTTGACCTTTCCCACCGCCTCTCTGACCTCTTCCATCACCTCTCTAACCTTTCCCATCACTGCTTTGACCCATACCACCACCGGTTTGACCCATACCTCTACTCCCTTCACCCTACCACATTTGCCACCCCTTGACCCTATACCACCTCCTCTTGCAGAAGCATAGATTGCATAATCTGGTGGTTTTAAAATTAGTTCTCTATTGACCTTTGGTGGTTTGGGAACTGGATCTTTATCAAAACTTTTTTTGTTGTGACTAGTTTGTTGACAATTACAACATATCATCTTTCTACCCACTTTGCTTACTTGAGAATTGTTCTTTGATTGTGCGTTCACTTTGATCTTTCTAGGCCTTCCTGGCATTGTTCTTACAATAGGTGGTAAAGAGGGTGGATTGTCTTTTCTTTTCCACATTGTACTTCCAAACATAAGCCTGATGCTAGACTGGTAAGCCTCAAACCATCTTTGTTAGCTATACCAATGATCAACTCCTTCAACAGGGTCTATATTCATATGACAATATGCTGCTACTAAATGGATACATGGAATCCCAGATAACTACCACATCCTACACATACATGTTCTTAGGCGAATGTTCACTCTATAAGCTTTATGACCCTTTTTCACTTCTAGCTCTGAAATCCACAAGGAATGACCATCCAAAATCTGTGAATATAATTTAGTCATTAATCAAACATATTATGACAATGCTTAAAGATATAAGTAATACTAGCTGTATAAATCATTTAGTACATTTGTTCTTCCTTCAGTAACTCTATTCTCTTTCTAATGGATGGTGTGATAGTGTCTTCTAAGGTTCCTGCAATTCTATTCATTGAAACAGTGACACTCGTGATTTGAGCATGTTAGTATACCTTTAGAGTTGGCTAAGTGTCTATATGTTTTATATGTGTGTGTGTTGTGTGGATTTATCTATGTGCATGTGATGTGCTGTCATTGTATGGTATATTTAAGATGATTCAAGTTTTAAATTCATATTTTGCCGACTAAACCAAAAATAACACTTTAACGGGCAGTGTACCCGATCGGTAGTAGTTTCGTGGTAAGTAGGGTGTCGAACACTTAAAGCGAGGTTAAATCTATCAATTTACTTAATATCTTGGTTATCTAATCTATGTTAATTCTATACTATTCTAAACCTATGTCAGTCTAAATCCCAATTCTAACGGGAAAAGAGGGGGTTTCAACCTGAGAGACTGACATGGTTTGGTTGGTGACAACAATCAATTCAAGGCACTTTAACCCACGCAAGCTAATTAACAAATGATGAAAGAGTGGTCGAACCTTATATAAGAAAACTGTATTAACCATTATTAATCCGATTAGAACGTTGGTTTGTTTATTTAGTGCAATGATTTCTTCTCTCGAGGTGGCATATCATTCGTAAGACTTAGGTGTTACATCATCCTAAGACCTAAACACAATAATTCTGTCATAATTAAAGCATCCGCATAAAGCATCCTTATTTGCTGATTATAATCTATCTTAGGGATTAAAGCAATGGTGATCTTGTTAAACCCTAGCTCATAGAGACTTTACCCACTTATCGCTTAATGGCAATCTATACACTAGTAGTCCACTTGTCCAACTATAATTATCTAGGTCACCTGCTAGTCAACACGATCAATAAACCATTGGCAATATCCAATTAACTAGTTAAGCCCGAAGTGTATCCTAGACACAGACTTAGAAGGACAATATTTGTGTAACTATTATTCTAGGTGTATAAATTACTATATGGAGAGCTATCCCGGACTCTAGATCCGCTTGGTCCACTTAGCTAGATCCAGTTGAATGATAGGTCGCATACAAATGCACTGTATGATCAAAAGTGTATTAAAATAACTCAATCTTCCCATTATTAAACATTTAAACACAAACCTTTAGCCCCGTAATTATGGGTCAAAAGTGTATTAAAGAGCTCCTTCTTCCCCTTTCAGAAACGAATCCAATGCTTTTTCAACGTTCACCTTCACACCAAACCAAAAATATAGCCAACAAAGTTACCAAAAATACCTTTTTAAAACAAATATTTAATTATCTGTATGTGGTTTGATGAAACACTGAGATTTAAGAGAGAAGAGAAACACTTATCAGGGTCTGCCAATGCGACTTTTGTGGTTTAGGTATCGAGAATATGATTTAGCACACTTAAAACTCATTTTTGAGTTTTCTATTTATAATGTCTGGAAGTCGGTTCAATACGGCGTATCCAATGGGTTGGATATGGCGTATTGGGGATTTCTTGGAGTAGGGACCACGTTTGATATCTTCCAGAATATTATATTGATTCCATATCTTGAATACAGCGTATTGAGTCTTATGGATACGGTGTATTACTCTTTAATCTTCTGTGGTCTTTGGTGAGTACAAGCATGGATACGCCGTATCTTCTTGATGGATACGGCGTATTGGTCTTCAGAATAGTAATCTTCAAAATATCTTCATTTAAGCTCCAGAATGCGCGCCTTTTGCTATGTTTCACCAATTACTCCATAATTACTGCAATTCTCAAATATAAACGATTAAGTAACAATTCTTTGCAATAACTATACAAAATGGGTTAATATCGTGGGATAAATGATGCTATAAAATAGACGTTATATGATGTCATTAAATATCCCCCCACTTTAAACTATCTGTCTGCAATAGCCTTTAGGGAAGTTTTAAAAATGTATCCCTTAAGTTTATTTTCCATTAAAACACTTATTCGATCTATTACAAGTACACAACCAAACACCTCACGAAATAGGAAGATGAAAACACTCAAATCACTCAACTAATCTATGTTGTAACATGTAACTCGCTCAATTGCTCAGTCGTGACGAGTATTCATGAATCTTATTTTTAACGTCCGTTTAAGGTCGTTTTCTATATCTTGATTTTTGTACTTTGACGTAGCACCCCATTGTTACCTTTCCGATGCGACCAGATTTCGGGGGTGTTACACTTTCTCCAGAAGTACCACTCTAACAAGGCAGCTGAAGCACACATACATGGCCGTAACGACAGAATAGACATGTGTGTTCGATCACATCCCCATTTGAATTTAATCAACGGTTAGGATGAAGAATGATATAGGGTAGGAACCTTCTAACTTTCACCAAAAGTCGTAAACCAACGAGGCAGCTAAGACATGCATACATGGCCGTAACGATGGAATAGACATGCATGTTCGTATGGATCCTCATTCGCGTAAAACCATCAACTAATTATTAGGTGAGAGGGAAGTAAATTATTGTTAAATAAAAATTAAGAAACAAATAGATTAAGACTTAAGATACAAGTTGCTAGACACTTTTTTTCCCGACCGTTACCATGATAAAGACACAACTAAAGATTTAACAAAAGATTTTAATAAGTCTTAATTAAATATAGGAGCTTATAAAGCAGGTCTAGAATATGTAGAGTCTAGACTAGAAGTGTATAAAAAGAATGAAGCTGTTGAATATTGGTAGTCGGATTACATTTATATATTATGAATATGTGAACCTATTGGGGGCACACACGTTAATACACAGAGAACACGTTTTATACTTCACATTAATATAAACCATGGACTAGAATGAACAAAACCCAAACCCCAAGGACTCCCCAAGGTGGCCGGTTCTTATGAGGGATAATGAGAAGTTTTTTTGTGTGCTACAAGGACAAGGAAAAGGCTTGTGATAATTGTAGGACTTTTGGTCTTCTATAACTATCACAACTAGGGTATCATGCTTATAAATACTCCTCATCCTTATTCATTCCATGTGCCTAACTCTCTCATAAAACCTTCAACAGAAAATCGTTTCCCAACCACACCAAAGATAGAAAATGACACAAGACTCGGAAAATACAAACTTTACACTTTAAGCAACTAGCAACTGTAAATTAAACTTAATCTAACAAGGTAGGTTAAGGTGTAAGGGTGTAACAAAACAAATAGTTGGTGTAAATTCCTGAAGGATTGGCTCTACGGGTTGTTCTAGTGGATCATCACTTTAAAGATGAGAGTGGAAATGTGTTATCCCATGTATTTAATCCATTACACAACTATGTTCTTTACCAAGATGCTAGAAAATAAGAAGAAATCTTAGAGAGAGAAAGTAGAGAGAGAAACAAGAGAATATTAGATTAGAGAGAGAATGGGAAGTTACAAGTTATGGGAAAATGCAACCAACACCCTTCACCAAGTGTGGTGAAGGGATATTTATACTAGCCTGGCACTTGGGCTTTCTAAATGGGCCGGGCTTGGTTTAACTTGGGCTTTGAGCCCGAAACACGGACAATATTAGATTACAATCCAAGCCCGTTGAACCCGACTAGCCTATTACAATACAAGACCTAGTTTGACTTTCTAAGACCGATAACATTCTTGTTTGACTTAATATAATTAAGGCTAACAATCTCCCCCAATGTTGAGGTCTCTTTCTTCAAACTTCTCTGTATCACCGATGACATTGAAGATAATACGTTAACGTATGTTTTGCCTTAGTTATGGTCTTTGTCTTGTTTGTAATGGCTTTGATCATTCATGCTTTGTGATCTTGATTTTGAGCCTTTATCTTTTTGACTTTGAGTTCTTGAGATCGTTATCTTGCATCATCTCCTTGACTTGAATCATCTTGATTTGACTTCCTTGATCAACTTGTGCTCTTGACCAACATGCTCATACTTGTTACATTCTTGTTTGACATATGATTATAAGTCTAACAATCTCCCCAATTGATGATTCTTTATTTAACTTTGAGGCTCTTTGATGGTGGGGAAAGATTAAGAATCAACTATCTTGGAACGATTGAATTGATTGACTTTGAAAGCTTGAGTAAGAGCATGTGGTTTATGAATCCGACTTCACTGATATAGCTGCAACCCCTGTCGCTAAACCTGAAATAAAACAGTTAGCAATAAAAGATGAATATGGCTTTGTCATTCATCTTGACTTTGGTTGCATTAACCTTCCGTTATCCCGTATTATTAGTATAAATACTAATAGCCTGAGATCAGGTAGATTCCCCAAGAGAAATCTCCTTGACAGGGTTTCCAGCTCAAAGCGTAGGATCTTCTAACACAGATGTATTAGATTCACCATGCTTGCTAGTTCTCATTACCAGAACGTCTCCAATCAGACAAGCACAGTAAGATTAAACTAGATAGTTACTATCTTTCTTATTAAGTCGTCAATTCATTTACTAGACCAAATTGATATCCAGTTAGCACAAGCTTGATTCATATAGAATCTTACAATCAACCTTCACGCTTACCAAGAGCTTGTTTGATGTTGGCTCAAGCAGGATTTCCATCTTCACTGTGAATACTTAGTATCACTCAGATGTTCTGGCAAGATCTCAAGGATAATGCGTAGGACTCTATGTTATCCAACTCGTGAACTTTATAACGATAACAAGTGTATTTTGACATTGTGTCCTAATGATATTTATAATTTGATCTCTCTTGGCTCTAGACTCGATTTGTGCACTTTGGTTTTAGTAATCAGAGGCTGGAGCAGACTGCCACCTATTCAATATCAACAATCTCGGAGTGAGAATGTCAATAGATAACGTGTGTATCTCCGTGACAAATGAGACAAGTTTCTTTTGAGAGAAACCCGAATGGCTGGGAAGGGTTGTGCATTGCATCACTGGGTCCATGATGTCGTCTTCAATATCAACAATCATCTTTGTGATTTTGATAGATTATGTATTGACCCGGTTTCTGCCTAAGTGTAAGGAGGGCTTCTTTCTTTTCACCCTTTATCCATACATTTCTTTTACATTCTTCAACCCCTTCAATGCTTACCAAGACATCATTACTAACACCTTGTTGTGATTGTTCCAGTGTTAGCTCAATCTAGTCGGCCTTTTTCCTTGTACATAATTCTTCTCCAATCATACCTAAGGACTGCTAATTTCTAACATGGAGAGTCCTTTGGGTGAGTCCCTCCCGGTTCTAGTTGGATCGTAGACTATACCTACCTTAAAAAAACCACCCCTTATGACTTCAGAATCATTGTGAAATTAATAGGTTGTTGGGTATGAGATCGAACCATAAAACCATTTTCTGACATTTTGTTTTTTGTTTTATTTTTGTTTTAATTTTATTTTTTTAATACTCCCCCTACACATGGTGCCCGAGATTCCAAATTGTTTAGCACATAAAGGAAAGAGTTGGCACTTAGAGTCCTTAAAGGATCACATTCGGCTATAACAATTTTAAATCCACATTTTCTTCTCCCTTATTTTAAATAATAAAACATAGTATTGAAATACCAATTGATTAAAATTTGACATGAAAAATTCCATGGGGAGAAAAATTATACGACGATATTGCATGAATTCATTTTTCCGAATTGCTCCCCTTCAACAGTATATGTGGGATACTAATATTTATTAAAACTTAACATTGGAATGAAAAATTGATATGACACCACAAAATGTTAAAGACAGAGTGAGATGCCTTAGTGAATAGTGTATATTAATAATTGACATTATAATTTTTCCGACATTTTAATTTCACTGAATGTGTTTGATACATAAAAATTTACATTTATAATGTAATCCCACACATAAAAGGCTTTGTTTTAAAAAAGCTCCCCCTCAGAAATTGATTCACAATAAAATGACATTCTACGACTACAATTCTTTGAAAATTATTCGAGGAAAGGAGTGTTGAACACACAATTTTAAACAAATACCAAAACTTTTTATGAAAAAATACACAAATTATATGGTATACAATTTTGACATTGAAAGTTCTTTTTGAAAAATTGTGTTCAACGATTTTAAAAACATGATAGAAGACTTCTCTTCTATTTTAGAGTAAGCGCACTGAGGCGTACACTTCCCTGTGACATTCGAGACCGAGTTATGCACTGAAATGTACATAAGTCATTAGAAAAATTTAGAAATGACATGTTTTGAAAGCATTTGAAACTCTCGCTCGAACTTCATTTACACGCCCGTGTCGATGTTAATCAACATTTCTAGGTACGTAAATGTTATCGATTCCAAGAGACATGTCGAGAAGATTCTTTTTGGTATTTTTGAAATTTTTCTGATTTTATATTTTGTTTTTCTAGGTTTTATATTTTTCTATTTTCTTTTTCAAAATTTTTTATAAATCAAAAATAAAGAGAGAATAAAAATATTTACAAATCGAAGTTTCCATTAGCAGTGACAGTTGTGGCTAGAGTTGAAGTGGATGAAGTTGAATCAGGTTGTTGACGTTTATTTGATGCATCAGTAGTAGTGACAGCGGAAGACTTTAAAACAACTTGATTTTCTCCATTGAAATATTCGTCGAACAAATGACCGAATAGCAAATCTAACTCCATTTGACGTTGTTTACTGGTCTCAACTGCTAGATGAACATTCTGTTGACATACTGTGGTAGCGAGGCTGAACCATTTTGTTCAAACGTCATTTGACATTGAGGTTCGAGGCTTGATCTGTTGTAATCAAACGTCATTTGACATTGAGGACCGGGGTCAGAACTGACGTGATCTGACGCCATTTTCTGTATCATCATCTGTGAATCCACTTTGACAATGGTTTCTGAGATATCATCCTTTTTAGCAACCATACTCTGAGATTTTCCTTGTTGACATTACATAAGGTACCTGCACTTAAATCAAGACTTTGTTCCTTCTGAACATGATTTATGTACCGCACTTACATCCAAGTTTGTTTTGCATTCATGAATATGAGGGATATCTACATTTGAACATTGTGGGTGTTCACTGTCAAACCGTACTTGTGCAAGAGTCGGATAACTTTCCTGTAGAATTCACCTAAACCAACAAGATTTAAGAAATTCTAAAACCCGTGGGTTTCCACCATAGAACAGAATCTATGAATGTTTTCTCAGACACAGCGGAAGTCTTATTAGGAGAAAACCTATGTCCTGGGAAATCTGTCCTTCTAGGTTCGAGTAGACTCTTTTGATCCACGGTTTGTTATTGTTTTGTGTCTTTATGGGAAAGAATCTTAGCACGTGAATTTACTTCCTTTAGGAGTTTTGTTAAACAAGCATCAGATTTTGCATTAAAGACACACTTATGACATGTAGAATAAACAAAGTTTTTGGAATCTGAAAAAGAACTAGAACTACTAGAGGATCTGCTTTGGTACATACCGTATCGTAACGCGTCTACTCTTAGATTACAACACAGGCAAACTCCTAGATTTTTATTGTTGCTCCTAGGGTTTTGGTTTCCTATCATCAGTATTGGTTTGAAACTCTCGCAGAAGTAGGACACACTAGTTGTTAGTTCCCTAAATATCTTTCTTGTAACTTTTTCTTAGCTACATCTAGATCGTGATTATGAACCATGTCATGTTGAACTAAATCTTGCCTGTTTCTTTAGAAAACTCTTCCTAGATGAGCTAGATTGTAATCATGTGATCAGTTTTGGCAAAGGTGGATTCTGTTTTCCTTTAAGCAAAAAATGTTGAGTGGACTGGTTTTGACAAATTATTAGGTTACCACATCAACATGGGAGGCAAACAGTATTTTTTGACATTGAGCCCTTGCAGATTAGAACGCATTCGGTTTGTCTAACAACTGATTGGTATTCTTAGTGATAGTAACACCGGTTTTCCCCAAGAACTGATTTTTTATCAAACATAGTAGCATACAACTATGCCTTTTAACTCCTTAAGATCATTTTTTAAAGCAGTCAATGCAAAAACCTTATCCTGATATGAGCTTTTAATTCAGCATTATTAGCAAGCAAAGATGTTTCTGTTCTGTAGTCTTAGATATCGTGATTTTAATAGAAATCATACAAATCATTGTAATGCTATTACAAAGTCTCATTTTCGTACGTAATGTAGCCACACTATGTTCCTAATTCGATGTTCAATGTTTCCAAGTAACTTCAATTTCCCTTTATCAATCTTGGCTTTATTACTTGTTTCATTCAAATTTAAACCAGGTTGCCTCTGATTTTAATGATTGATTTTGATATTTAAATTCGAGAGCAATAGCAATGTGCTTCCATTCATGAAAAATTCTTTTTGAAATTGGGCAACTGTCTCTTGAGCAAAATTTCAGACTCGAGTGATTGTTTTGAGTATTCATTGTCTGGTTTATCAGGTGATGAAACAAGCATAGGACTTTAACTTGTTGACATGTTCAGGATACTGGTCAAACCCAACCTTCAACAATGATTTCAGGTGCTTCAGTATGCTGTTGTCCTATTGCAAATATATTGCATTCAAACATCATTGTACCTTCAGCCATTGGCCTTCGTCATAAAAATGGTCTAGATAACATCATCATCACATCTGTATCATTCCTGACCTGCTGCTATCATCTTGCATTTTTTTGTTAGTGTTAGTCTTACCAATGCTTCTGTGTTAACCAAATCAGCATCCAATGTCTTTACCCTACAATCTTACTCGTCTTGCGACTGCATCAGTCTTTTATTCACACCTTCTTTCATACTGTCAGTTGATGAACGTGTTCTTTCATGCAACGGACTTCTAACATTACCCAAGTGTTTGAGAGTGTATACTCTGAAGTGTTGACTCGAGTCAGTGATATTCAACAAAGTACGTGTCTAGTCATTTGACTGTCATAACCCAATGTAAACTTTGAATTGAAACTTTCTGGATCTGGTTGTTTACCACCCAAAATCTGCCATGGATCCTTCTTCATGAAATTCATCTTTGTCAAGTTGCTTTTGTAGTTTGATCAACGTTTAGGAGCATTGTACTTGTAAAGGTATCATGATCTTGACCAAAGAGTGACATGAATGCTCGTTTGAATCCATATTCGATGCGAGTGCCTTTTAAGTCATCTTTAGAAAGAACTTGAAGGTGTGAATGAAGAGATGAAAATATACCATGGCATCTTTCTTTGCTTTGACATCTTGTATTTTATTGCATGCACATAAGTTTGTTTCCGTTGACCAAGATAAAGGTATCTTTCTTTTCCATTTTTATCGTGAATTATGAAGTGTAAAAGATTTGTTGGATCTTTAGTGGATGTGATGTGATTGAAATTGTGGTTGTGTAAGCAATTCACGTTCACGGGATTTTACACGTCTATGATTAAAACCGATAAATGAATTAACGGGATTTTACAAAATCAATAGAAAACCAGTGATGATTTGATTTCGAATCACGGCCAATGATTTAATTGTATAAAAACAGATAATTTTCTGGCTTGGGTTACAGCAGATTGTTTAAATAGACTCACCAAGCTGAAACGGGCCTAAAAATACAGATGGGCCGTGAGCTAGAACAAAAACCAGTCTAACACAAATTCCAAAAAACTAAAAAAATTGTCATTAATTCAAAAGTAAACAAGGTTTTGGCCTCGAAAAATCCCTTAACCCCCCCCCAACTACAGGGTGAAAACAGTGTGATCCGTCACTCGTTTTCCTCTTGATTTGAGAGGTCTCCGGGCCTGAAACGGAATTACGGATCAAAAGTTATGGCTGTTTTAAACTGAAACTCTTTTCTTCATCACACAAGTTTCTAGACAAAAATGCAGTGTTTTTATCTCTTAAAACCAAAACGCAGTCACAAGAATGATGAAATAAAAAAATGATAATAAACCAAAACGCAATGACCAAAAACGCAATGACAAACCAAACACCAGTGACACCAAAACGCAATGACACCAAAACGCAATGACACCAAAACGCAATGACACCAAAACGCAATGACACCAAAACGCAATGACTTTGGTCAAAACGCAATGCTCTTGGTCAAAACGCAATGAAATTTGGTCAAAATGCAATGAAATTTGGTCAAAACGCAATGAAATTTTGTCAAAACGCAATGAAATTTGGTCAAAACGCAATGAAGTTTGGTCAAAACGCAATGAAATTTGATCAAAACGCAATGAAATTTCTTCAAAACGTAATGAAATTTCTTCAAAACGCAATGAACCAAAACGCAACCAAGATCAAAACGCAACAAGAAAAAAAAATCAAAACGCAACATGAAAAAAAATAAAAACGCAACATGAAGAAAACAAACGCAACAACAGAATAATCCAAACGCAACAAGAACTTGTTCAATATGTCAAAACGCAACCTAGAAAAAATACGATTTTCTTCACAACCAAAAAAATCCGCCTTATACATCACCCTTTTTGACCTTTTAACTTGATTTCTTTTGCACAATTAGCTACCTTATGCCTAGATCTTGCGTAATAACATAAACATTAACACATCTAAGCACAAAAATCCGGGTTTGACTTTTTGAACCAAGAACAAAAAGTAACTAAAAATTTGAGCTTGTTTAACCACACAAATGAATCACGAATCCACTTAGGCTCTGATGCCAATTGTTATCCCCCAAGTATTTATCAATTACACAACTAGTCTTTACAAATGCTAAGAAAATAGCGAGAAGAAATCTTAGAGAGAGAAAGTAGAGAGAGAAACAAAGAGAATATTAGATTAGAGAAAAAGAGAGAGAATGAGAAGTTACAAGTTAGGGAAAATTGCAACAACAAACTCCTTCACCAAGTGTGGTGAAGGAGATTTAAACTAGCCTGGCACTGAAATGGGCTTTCTAAATGGGACCGGGCTTTGGTTTAAACATGTGGGCTTTAAAACCCAAAACACGGACAATATGAAAGATTACAATCCAAGCCCGTTGAACCCGACTAGCCTATACAATACCAGACCTAGTTTGACTTTCAATAACCGTAACATCTTGTTTTGACTTAATATAATTAAGCTAAAAAATGGTTTTAAACGGAGGTAACTAACGGGCGTGTAGTTAGTTAATAAGCCAACATTTAAAAGGCGATTTGGGTGTAAACTAAATTTACCAATTTAAACAAGTTTACTTCCATCTAAATCTATAGTACGATATATTGCGGTCTCGAGTGAAAAAGAACCAAGCCAAGTTCTAAGTCTACAACATCACCGACATACTCATATTTTGTGAAATTTGATTAAACATTTGGAAACGGAAAGGTTAAATCCTCATAATTATCTAACAAGGGTTATTGTGTGCGGGTTATGTATCAAGTAATTTCACAATTATCTAACAAGAGCATATTTTAAGCATTTTAGTGTGAAAATTAAAGGACAAAGTAAAAACATTCTAATTCCATCCTCCCTACTTGAAAATTATACAACGCCGTTTTTGTATATATAGAAACAAAATTAAATATGTGAATTTAAAAAGAATTAGAATGAGAAACTCCTTTGATATTTGTTTGGTAGATTCTCCAAGTTGCGTTGATGAGCAAGATTGTGTTGAACAGCCGCCTTGAAGTTTTAGACTCCAGCACTTCAAGATTTCTAGAAATTTAAATCTTCACCAATATTCGTCAATATTCCTTTCTCGAGGTCTTGTAGAAAATATAGGAAAAACATGTGCATTCCTATCTTGGTACCCTCGGGCCGGGGCACAACACAAAGGGTTGGGGGGGGGGGGGGGAGGGGGGGGGGACCCTACGGTTAATTTAAACTAAACTAAACAAACTAATTACGGGTCAGACTGGTGGATACGGCGTATCAGTTTAGTGAATACGCCGTATTCAAAATCTGACAATAATGTTTTTAAAGTGCAATAAAATAAAAACTGATAACGTCTAGACAATCAATACGCCGTATGGTATGGGGCGGATACATCGTATTGATGTCTGGGAAGACAGACTCGATAAAATTAAATAACAATCCGGGTTGTCTCCAGGGAAACACTTTTGTTTACAACGAAGTCTTTAAGTTAGACTTTTCTTCAGCTTCCTTTTACTTGAAATTATCTCCATTCTTGCATTTGTTGTTAATATCCTGCTTGGTTCCGTAATATGAACTACGTTGCTGAACTTACAGCTAGGCTTTGTTCTAGCATGCACAAACAAACTAAAAAGTCATATCATGACATATACATTCAAAATGCTAGAACATGTTTTAGTGTTAGATACATCAAGATATGAATAATAATAAATGTACAGATAGATATAGACAAGAGGTAAGAGGGATCATGGGTCTAGTTGATGTGGGTCCTGCTGAGCTGCTGAGGTGCTAGCCTCGAATTTCTAGAATTAAAATGAACTTTATTCATGCTTTTATGTAATTTTCTTGCATTAGGGGTATTTTGGTAATTTTACACCTGTTGAGATTTTTAGGTTTTACACGAACGACTCCTTCTCAAAGGCTGGATTCTGGGTTCGCTAAACGTAGAAGTACTCAGAGGGTATCCAATAGGTACAACTCCACTACACATCACATATTTGGTTTTCAATAGTGTTTTATTATTAAGTAAGTCACCCTTGCTGAAAAGCTAGCGAACAGATTTTCCACCAATATTAATAGGCGTGTATTTAACTTTAGATTCAGATTATATAAAAAAGGGCATAATCTAAAGGTTTTGATGTCTATACGAATTCCAAACTGAAGTTTTTTTATTTTAGTTTTTCGTTTATATTCAAACTTTTTATAAAGGTATTGCATACAGGTTTATGTGAACCGCTGCTTGCGTTGCCCGTTGTTAGTAAGTGTGTGCAAGTCACTTTCGTTAGGTGTTGTTAGTAAGTGTGTGTGCAAGCTTATGGCTTATGAGCCATAAGCCGAAAACCAAGTGAACCATTTGCATCAGTTGCATTCCTTACTAAGCTTATATGCTTGCTATAAAAAGTTCATAAGCCATAAGCTTGCATTCCTTACTGAACCATTTGCAAGCAAGCAAGCTTATGAAAAGTTAATAAAAACCACATGAACCATTTGCATCAGTTGTGGCTTGCATTCCTTACTCTACTTTTTTATAGCAAGCAAGCTTATAAAAAGTTAATAAAAACCACATGAACCATTTGCATCAGTTGCATTCCTTACTGAACTTTTTTATAGCAACCATTTTCACACACTTACTTTTATATAGCAAGCTTGTTGGGTTTAAAAGACTTCAAGATGATTCTTAGAGTTACTACTGTTAGTATAATTAGTATTGTTAGTATAAAGTTACTTCTGCTAGTAGAAGTTAAGACTGCTCAGAGATGAAGACTAAAAATATACTAAGTAGTTACTACTGCTAGTATAAAAGTTAGTACTGCTAGTATATGTTAGTACTGCTAGAATAAATTTCTAAGTAGTTGATGCGTAAAGTTTTATACACGTAAAATAATATAAGTATAGAAAATTACCAAACTACCCTTGAGGACAAAGGTAGTAAGGAAAATTCTCACAAATATATATAATAATACGTATATTTACCGGTAAGTGATTACCGAGTCGTTTTCCCAAAGATTTATGAAATTGAGACCACGTTTGTGTTGACAGTGATGAGATCTAATAGATGGATTGGAGAATAAGATGATCTTTACGCGAGATAAGTATTAGTTATTTGTAAAGAAGATATGTATAAATTATTTGTTTAAAAGATTACGTTTGTTTATAGAAAAGATCTTGATAAGTTAGGAAAGTATTGTAAGCCTTATAGGACTCCTTGGTGTATAAAACGAGGTCCTAGGGCATAATGTTAGATGTACATCTTTGATATTCGTAGCTTCAGGGTTTTGTAAACCCTAACACTATTAAGAGTGTTCGTTTCATATTGAGGCTGAAAGTTTGGTAATATGTCTTGTTATTAATTTGGTGTTACTGTTTTATAAATAATTCTTCTTAGTATCATTGACTAGATTATGCATAGTCTTTGATATTCATAATCAAAGTTTCTACTATAGTTGTCTTGGATTTACTCAATACAACTAAGCTTCATACAAGCTAAGCAAGATCTATTCAAGTGGGATCAACAAGTAGTATCAAAGCTTGTTGAGAAACTTTGAATTAGAAGAAACAATATACACATATCAGAACTTTTTGTTTAACATGGAGGCAGGTTCTTCAACAATGGTTACTGCTGCAAAACTTCCAGTACTCAATCCAGGAGAATTTGAGCTTTAGAAAATAAGGATAGAACAGTACTTCCTAATGATATATTATGCTCTTTGGGAAGTAATAGTAAATGGAGACTCACCTTCACCAAAGAGAACTGTTGATGGTGTTGAGCAAACATATCGTCCTACAATTGCAGAGAAGAAGTTAGCAAGGAAGAATGAGTTAAAGGCAAGAGGTACACTGTTGATGGCTCTTCCAAATGAACATCAACTAAAGTTTAATACCTAAAAATGTGCCAAGACTCTGATGGAAGCCTTAGAGAAAAGTTTTGGAGGTAATAAGGAGTCAAAGAAAACTCAGAAGACACTTCTAAAGCAACAGTATAAGAATTTCAATGGATCAAGCTCAGAAGGACTTGATCAAACCTATGATAAGCTTTAAAATCTTATCAGCCAGCTAGAGATTCTAGGTGAAACTACTTCTCGAGAAGATATGAATCAAAAGTGTCTAAGAAGTCTTCCATCAGAATGGAAGACTCATACCTTGATCTGGAGAAACAAACCTGATTTAGACACCTTAAGCATGGATGACCTATACAACAATCTAAAGATTTATGAAACTGAAGTTAAAGGGTCATCAAGCTCAAACCAAAATTCACAGAATGTGGCTTTTGTATCTTCCAATAACTCTAGCAGTTCCAATCAAGCTTATGGTTCTAACTCTGCCAATACTGATAGTATGAGTGATGCTGTGATCTATTCTTTCTTTGCAAACCAATCTAACAGTCCATAATTAAATGATGAGGACTTACAACAGATTGATGTTGATGACTTAGAAGAGATGGATCTAAAGTGGCAGATGGCTATGTTGACCATGAGAGCCAGAAGATTTCTAAATAAGACTGGAAGGAAGATTAATGCAAATGGTTCTGAGACCATAGGGTTTAACAAATCAAAGGTGGAATGCTATAACTGTCATAAAAAGGGTCATTTTGCAAGGGAGTGCAGGGCTCCAAGAGAGAACAGGAACAGAGAACCTGTAAGGAGGAATGTGATAGTGGAAACAACAGAGACAAAAGCTTTGGTGGCTCAAGATGGACTTGGATATGACTGGAGTGATCAGGCTGAAGAAGGACCTACAAACTTTGCACTTATGGCATATACATCTTCAAGTTCTTCAAGCTCAGATTCTGAGGTATCTACTTGTTCTAAAGCATGTTTAAAATCTTATGAAACTCTCAAAGAACATTATGATAATCTGACAAAAGATTTTAATAAGTCTCAATTAAATGTAGGTGCTTATAAAGCAGGTCTAGAATCTTGATATTATGTTGAGAGATAATGCACTAACAGAGCTTAGAAAGAAATTTGAAAAAGCTAAAAAAGAAAGAGATGATTTAAAACTTACCTTAGAAAAGTTTGGAAATTCATCTAAAGAATCTAACAAAAACTGTTAGACAATTCGGCAGTGAAAGTGATAATTTTCAGAGACTAGTGTGGGGTTTGATTATCAAGTGGTTGATAGTCATGTGTTTGATAGTCAAGAAAATGAAAGGTACAAAACAAGTAAAGGGTATCATGCTGTTCCCCCTCTATATACTAGGAACTTCATGCCCCCTAAATATGATTTGATACTTGCTGATGAGGGAGAATATGTTTTAGTGAGTCAGTAACCAGTATACCTGATGCTGCAACAAGTGAAGCTAAGACTAGTGTGTCAAAACCTAAGTCTGTTAGTGAACCACTTATTGAAGACTGGATATCTGATAGTGAGGGTGAGAATGAGACTGAGTTTAAGTCTAAATAGAGAAAACCTAGTTTTTCCAAAATAGAATTTGTTAAATCTAATGAGCATGTGAAAACACCTAGGGAGTCTGTTAAGAAGATAGAGAAAAAAAACAAGCTAAATACCCTAGGAAAAATAGTCAAAGCCCTAGAGGTAACCAGAGAAACTGGAATAACTTGATGACTAAGAAATTAGGAAGTAATTTTGAGTTTAAAAATAAAGCTTGTTATAAATGTGGCAGTTTTAATTATTTGATCAAAGATTGTGATTTGTATGAAAATAAAATGGTAGGGAAAATTGTATGGAACAATGCTAGAAGGACAAATCATCAAAATTCTCAAAGAATGACTCACCCTCACCCAAAAGGAAATTTTGTTCCAAAAGCAGTCTTAATGAAATCT
>BQNB010001198.1:0-70000 GCA_026074375.1 Tanacetum coccineum
TTTTTGCATTTTAATTGTAGAATTAGTAATCCAATCCGAATATTCTTTATCTATTCAATTTACGCGATCACAAACGTAATCCGATTTTCAATTTGCACCTCGTTGGGAGACGACCCGGGGGATTTTTGATATTGCTTTGGTCAAAAGCAATTGATTTGAATCTCTTGGAATTCTTATCATACTATATTATAATTGAATTATAATCTAACCCTAAAAAGTTGGTTATCAGACCCATAGGTTATAGTCTAGGCTCAACCACCTACTTCTTTATATAAAAAACAGTTTTTATAAAATGGGTATGAATAAAAAATCAAATCTTTATATAAGAAACCGTATACTTACCTAGTAATTATGCAATACATATGACCGTAAACAGGTATCCGAGGCGAACCACAGTGTATTAAAATGTAATAAGTAGTTGGTTTGGATTGCTTATTTAAACTGCCTACTCCGTATATAATATTGTACATATTTCTAACATTCGCAAGATAAAATCACCAATAGGTTTCATAAAAGGGAATTTGCAAGAATATAAAGACGTGAAATATTACCGTTTCATATATAGGGAAGTCGGATTTGAATCTTGTGCACATAATTTCCCAGCCTTTATTGCCCTACATAGCGTGTATATATATAATTACCACGCGAGGTACAATAACCCGAGGCAGACTTTAGAAAATAACAAAAACAATTTCCTATGAACTCTTTAGTTGGCCTATATCATATATTTACACGTCCTTCATTCTAGTTATGAAGATAAAGATTTGTCAAAGAGCAGAACACTACGTATATTGTAGCAAATAAAAGAATAAGTGCTTTGAGTACCTTAAATATGCTTTGTGAGGATGAAGTAGCTCTAACTATGATCCTTGCACGCGCTTGTTCTTTGTTTGCAATGGCACTAAAAATAGGCATAAAAGTAAGGCAACGGACATGGAAATGATGACTTAAAAGAGGAAACTGAACATTTAGTAAGTTTATACTAAGGGGCTGTTTTCAGTGCAACTATTCGTATGGGTATTGCTCATTCCTATCTAGCGAACATTAAACAGCTAAATCAGCCCACAAAACACAAATAAAAGGCATACCAAAACACGCCCAACTGCAAGTGGCGGCAATATCCAAACAACCCATGTTGCAGGCCACAACGATATCCAAACACCCCTCATCACAGTACATCAACAACAAAAACAAACGGAATTCATATTTTGCAGTTTACTGGTTTAGTCTAAAGAGCCCATATTTTATATGCTAGTTGGATATAAACAATACTTTAGGCATCGAAAAACTAATAAGTTATCAGTGGTAAACGGCAAGGCCAATGCCTATTATTATTACGTGTGTACTTAACAAAAAACATCACCCGCTGGATTTGTTATAAATATGTATCCAATAAATCACTTACGCTTTCCTCATTGAGTTCAAAACCGAACCCAATGTTGCTGATGTTTTGCAACTTGTATATACATCATTTTACTTAAAGATACAACCTATTGAGAACAACAAAGAAAGAAATGTATGTAGAAAATGTATTGTATTTGGAGTTGACTTACATTCAAATAAAGAGTTCACTCGAATAGTCATGAATCCTTTTTGCACACTGAAGCGAAACGGCCGTAGAATCTCCATCGTCTTATTTGTTTAGTCTCGTCTCCAAACTTCACCAATCCATAACTCTTTGTGCGTCATGTCATCCGATCAGTTACAAATTGTGCACCCCTTATAGATGACTAATGCGCCCTAAACTTCTCTAGTAACGTATAATCTACGACATCAGGAGCATCATTTGCACGTTTTTCACCAACGGAAAAAGAAGCCCAGTTCAACCTGAAGTTATGCACAACGTTGGCCAAAGAGCAGAGTCATATGTCTTCAGATGCTATTCTGCAGTGGCATGGCTAACAATCTCGATGAACCCATAACCTTCAGATTGCGTAGTTTTCTATTAATTTCATACATCCTGAAAAAGATAAGGATACTTGATTTTATGTACAATTAAATCATAAACTATAGCATCTGCATGTTAATTCTCGCTAGTGAAAAAAACGCAAATTTCCTTATTCGCTATATCAAACAAATGAAATGCATACTCTTATCATGATGGTTATTTAAGAGTGAAGTACTAAACATCTTACTTCCATAGCTCGTCACCACCTAGCTTGGTCCTCTAATAATAACAACCATTTTTCCAAAAAAAACATGTACTTCTTGTTTGGTTCTTCGTCGACAACCTGCAGAAACAAAATTAATATCATAAGAAGCGTAACTGTATTCAGTAAAAAAGCGAAAACCTAAATAGATAGTAACAGTACCTTTCTATGCTGATGTGTATGGATTTTTAAAGGTTTTGACGGCTAATATTTTACACTTCCTATATGTTGTTTGCACAACACTGAACATGGTTGTTTGGACAGACTTAATTGATGCTTTTCTACATCTTTGATGTGTTGTTTGGAAAGCCGAATAATCGTTGTTTGAACACAGATTTTAACAACTGGAGTCGTGGTAGAAAAGAGAACCGCCCAAGGTTACAGGCCTTAGGTGAATTGGTATTAGCTGGTCCAGCGTCTCCATCAGTATCTACAAAAAACAATGAACCAAACTTTGCTATAAATTGAACCACAAATGAACAACAATTTCCACCTGCATCCTAAAAGAAAAATAAAAGCAGAAAAAATACATGCATCCAGGTACATTAACGACCAAAAAGGTTCTTACCACGGGATGCCGAGGAATCAGTACCACACTTTTCTTGTAAATTCATGCAGCCCCGGACAGCGTTGCTATAAGTATATGCCGTCAAGAAAAAAGAGGAACATGTAAATTTATGAATGTGTCAAGAGCCGAGCGCGAGCCGATTAACGAAGAGTATACGTTAAAATGCACAGAACCACCTAGCTGGTCTTATTTAAAGAGTTACGTTAGTGTTGCAATAGTAATGTATCCAAACTCATTATTAGTTCATTAATCATTAATAAAAATGTACAAAAGTGTTTGTCGGTAAACCCGACCCATTTCCATGTTGACCTATGCTGAAAATGACCCGTAGCCAGACCCCCATCTAGTCACCTCTAATAGAGGACCATGGACCAGCTTAGTGACTTACATTGCTTTTGGGTTGAATATATTCAAAAGGTTATATGTATGCGATTGCAGCTTGGCATATGTAGTATGTCGCATGTTTCCCAAACAAAAATCTTGACCATTTATGTATCTGCCATCAGAATTAAGGAATCGTAAACAAATATCTGAAAACTAATATAGGAATATCAAACGATGGAAATGTACCTCTGCTCACTGTTTTCAATTTCAGTAAAACTGGCCTGATCAGGCAACCTCACAATAGTAGTGTCAGCGTGCAGCAGCAATCCAAGCAAAAACTTGATTATTGTCTCATCGCATGTCCAATCTACAAATTCTGTCTGATAAGAACCCAAAATCAAAATGGTAAATCATTTCATCCTTTTTTTATCCGTTTCATCATTCAATAGAGATAAAAAGGAGAATAAAGCTCGCATCTTGACTATTTGGCAATAGATTTAAATATGGTAAACTACGTACCGAACACATAGCCAACAGATTTGAAATTTGCATATATGGTTTGGCTTGATGAAGATGTTGACAGATACTTTTGCCATTTCTTTTGTAGCCCGATGATTTTAACACTTACTAAAACAGGATCGTCTTGGGCATGTGCTCCAAATTAAGATGCAATCGGTTTGCATATTACAAAGGGTTTGATCTATAAGTAATAAAGATATGAAAATTGATTTGATTACAATTACGTATATAAAAGTACCAAATACAATTATAATATAGTGGTTGATTAAAAATCACTTTTATCCAAAGTAATAGTTAATCTCCCAGAAGTCGTAATCCCTGGCGAAGCGTGAATGGAATTTCGGCTTAATTCGCGATTACGCGGATGAATGATTTCAATATTTTGGATTTGAGAGCTAAACTACAAATAATAAAGCAAGAAATAATAAAAGATAACTAAAAACAAAGGCAATAGTGGTCTAAAACTAAGGCAAAGGCAAATAAGGCAAAACAGTTAAGCTAGCAGGACCAATAAACAAATATGACCTAAAATTAAGCTACTTAACTTACTGAATAAGTTAGAACAACTAATAAGCAGAATTGACCCAAACTGATCCAAACAGACCCAACTAGCACTTTTGCCGCTGATTTTTAAGCACTAAAATGAACTAAAGGGAAAAAGGGCTTTTGAGCTAAAAAGTATTACCACTAAGCTACTTAAATCAGCTTTTAGAAAGCATTTTGATAATCATCTAGACTATTTCAATTTCAAGTAAAAAAAACAAACTATCTATTTTTTTGTGATTTTCTTGACAGATTTGAAAAGTAAAAAGGACCTAATTGCAGACCTGATTAAGCTAACCTAATAAAGCCTAAACAGATTTACTTTTACCTATAAGCTACTAGTATGCAAAATTGAAAGAGCTAAATCCTATTCTAACCAGCTTATTTTAAGGCTTAAAAAAAGAACTTTTGGTCTTTTTAACACTGCACATGCAGTGTTAATACTGCTGGTGTATTTGGCACTTTGACTCAAAGGGAGTCAAAGGATTTTACACCTTAGATTTCAAGGACCAAAGAGAGTCTAAAAATGACACTAAAGAGCTTTAAACAACAAGTTTATCCTAGAGAGCTTATGACTTGGAGATTTTCCACAGTCTAGAAACCTTAGATCCTAAAACCTCATAACTTTGAAATTTAACTCTTAAAACTTGAAAACTTAACCTTAACCCCTAATTAAAGCTAACTAAATTGGTCTAAATGACCTCAACCCAAATGACTCACAAACTGACCCATTTTTGCACTAAACCAAACACCCCTTTACAATCTACTTTTTGAGTATAAGACAGATTTAAAGCAAGTAAGACAAAAACAGATTAAGGGAATGACAATCTAAGATAATTAAGCAAATAAACAGTAAGCAAAAGCAGATAAGCACATAAAATAAGCTACTGAATAGTAAATAAGCAGAATAATGAAAAACTTGGAAAATTCAAAAGTAAAACTTACCACAGGTCCAAAGCTGTTGAGGAAGACCTAACAACTAACCTAACCAAACCCCTAGGTCCAAAGCAGCTCTGAGTTTAAACCAAAACCAAGTCAATCCAACTTTTGCTCTTTTTGACCCAATCTCAGATTTCACCCAAACTCTTCAAATCTTCTTCAAACTTTGTAATCAGCAACACAAGGCTTCAAAAAGCTTAAATAAGCTTTAATGAATGACAAATAAGCAATGGAACAGTAAATAGACAAGGAAATGGAAATGGAATGATGACAATATTTTTGGTATTTTTATTTATTGGAAAAGGAAATTACAAGGCTGGAAATTAAGATGACAAGTATTTAAATTTGCTGGAAAAGTAAATTACATTAAGAAAATTGGTAAACCAATTTATAAATGCAGAAAATTGGGACCAAAAAATTACAATGAAAATCCTATTCTATTTATAGCTAAAAATGAGGAGGTCTTGAGGTCTCTTGGTGTGCTTTCTCTGTGAGAGGATTCCTTTGAGTGATCCCAAGCTTTAATCCTAGCCTTTGAATTCGCCTCCAAACTCACACGGATCACCAATCTAAAACCTTAGCCCTTGGATTTCTTTGTGTATAAGGGCGGATTGCCAGGGTGGATGAGCATGCTTTGAGCGTGTGGGTTGAGGGGGAAGAAAGGACAGTTCTGTCCTTGATTGGTTGTTCTTGGTGAAACGAAGGAGAAAGGGTGTTTTAGGGAAATGGCGGGTATGGGTGAAAGAGATGAACAGTAACAATTTTTTATTATTTTTTTAAAATGTTACTGAGGTGGGGATAGTTTAGAGAGTTGTCAAAAATGGTCCCTCTAGTTGTGTTATTACATTACACGTATGGTCCTTTGTGGTTTTAACTTTGGTTTTGACAGTTTTGCCCCTTGAGTTTTATATAAGACATTACATGAATGGTCCTTGTTAGATAACGGTAGTTAAGTGGTGGGTTGGGCTTTTTGGGCTCGGTTTTTACACGGGCTTGATCCGGCTTTATTTCTCGGGCCCGGAATTAACTTTTATCGAGACGGAAACGTCTTTGGCTTTGATTCTTGATCACTCTTCTAATCTCGTGCTCGGTTTTGCTTGTTTTTCTTCGGTTTTGTCTTTTTTTCACATATCCGGTACCTGCAATCACAAAATAGATAAAACACAAACATATTTGGCATTTTCTGTCTGTTTTTTGTCGTTTTGGCTCGTTTTCCGAGGGTAAAAGTATGTGTAATTAAGCAACTATCAAAACTCAACTTGTAAACATATAAAATGGATAAATGCATACCTGTGCAACATCTATATTCACGTTTGAACAGGGCTGAGATGTTTGCAACCATGTAGGCAAACATGATCGACACGGGTCTGAAACTCAACCATATAGTCCAACTTTAGATATTGCATTTACTTGAAGCTTAAATTTGTCATCACACATTGAGACATAAGGATCCAAAATAGTCTGAGATTCTTAATGTACTCCTGATATCAAATGGCATAGAGAAGAATCCTTCAACCGAAACAAATGACTCCATTAGACTGCAAATTCACCATCAACATGCAAAATCATTGTCAATATTTACAATCTAGAGTATGTTTAGGATGCCTTTTTAATTTGCTTATCTTGTTATAATTTAAGCACAAATAAGCACTTTTGACTACTTAGATTAAAAAAATGCTTATTTAAGACTACAATTCAAAATTTTAGTAAGCAACTTGGTATTGTATGAACCTGCTTAAGAAGCGGATAACCATATTTAAGGGGGCGTTTGGAAAATCTTATTTTAGCAGCATGTATTCACAAAAACAACTTATTACTTTTTTCAGGGTCAAAACAAAATGAAGTAGGTAGTCTTTGGATTGAATTGTTAGTAGTTTGGAATAAGCCTAAGCTATTGCAGATAAGCTGGTGTTTGCAAAACAACTTAAATGAGTTGATGATCATAAGCTTTTTCGCTCTATCCTTGCATTCAAAAGTGTTTATTTTCTGTATTAATATATAATAAGCTGTTAAAATAATCTTTAAGAAAACGCCCCTTAAACAACTTATATGCTACATAAAACGATATGAAATGAGTAGATATATTAGCAAGAAAACTCCCAAAAACCAGTTTAGTAAAGTTTATTTCTTCCAAAACTGATTAAGCTCGAAATTTACCTCGATTTCGGGTATGTTTCTGCCATGGAAGCTCTAATGGAATCAACAAAAAGAACATGAAGATCCCACTCCTCTACAACACGCGAAAACATCTTAAAAAATTTCATACAAACATTACTACTTTCAGCATAACCAATCAACCAAAAATCCTAAACTGTTTAATGTTAGAGAGAGAGAGAGACAGAGATAAAGAGGGCGGGATCTTGGCTTTAGAGAGAGAAAAAAATAAAAAGGTAAGTGAGGTGGGTGTTGTTACTGTGTGTGATGCTCCAGAGAAGAACACGTATGTGGATACGTGTTTTGTTATCGAGTGATGAGGACTTTCATACTAATAATTTTTTTATCACCGGGTCGGGGCGGGACAATCGTTGTTATTTCTTTCCGGCGGGTTTTCCGGCAGCAGCATTTAATGTCGGCGGGTTCCAGCAACTTCGAGTCGAGTTGTATTTAAGGTTTTTTACCCGAATCCTGGGTTAAGTGCATTAATGAGTGCCCTTGGGGGAATAATCCTAACCTTTACAATTAATGATACAATTCATGCATTAATAGTCTCAAACCTTGTACTTGTGTATTAGCTTTACCTAGATTTTTTAACATAAATTATGCGAGCGTAGACCTTTCATTTGCATCATTGACAAGACTATAAATTATATTTTTATTTGCAATTTCATAATATATTTCACCTATGTATAAAGTCTAAAATCGTAAAGGTGGAAATTATCGACATGACACAATAAACGACACGAACCTGACGCGAAGTTAAATAAATTTAGGTTGAAGATAAACATGTTTTGGTCAAAAACAGGTCAACTCGTCTAACCCGTTTAATAAACACGTCAAGTATGGGTTGAGTAAGTATTAAACATGTCAACCAGTGAACCCTTTTAAGTATATGCAAGCCTCTAAAAAGTAAAATATATATAACTTAGATTTTATGTTGGATTTGGATTAAATGTATTTTGTTATGTACTTACAAGGGTTATTATACAAAGATGTTACTAAAGTTTACAAAAATGTTCACCTAAGTAACTAGAGTTTCATTTTGTTCATCTAGGTTACTCATGTTCACAGGTTGGTTAATTAGTGTACCCAACATTTATATAAGTTATACCAACGTTACTCCCAAGTGGAGTTAACCCGTACACGACTCGAATGCCACCACTATAAAACTGGGTAAGATACAGTTATTTGCTATGATACATGAAGAAAAACGAGTACATATTGTTTACGTATAGTATGTAAAACATGTTTAAGAAAAAAATTAGGATGGTTGTGTTGTTTGGTTTTCCGTGATGGTAAAGACCCGATGGTATGACTGAGATCACGATGCTCGGATAACACTTAAACAAACCATCTTATTAGTGTGTGGGAGTTTTTTTTAGAACGGCACTACACTTGAAATCCGACCCCCAAGTTAAACCATCCAAATGGGCAGGCAACTCAATTGAATTTAGCCGACCATTTAACCAAAGGGTTAGCAAGAGATCTCGTACGCAAGGCGGCTATTGGGATGGGTTTAAAGTCCACCTAATTAAATCCTTGTATCAAGATACCCAATTCCCATCTAACGAAATGTTATATGCTGAATTCAATGAGGAAAGCTTGATATCTTTGGATTGGAACACATAATTACATCATCCCACGGTATGTGTTCAGAACTGCAAGATAAAGGAGGTTGAAATTATATTTCTTAATGGTTTTTTGACAAATTGCATGTGCAGGTGCAAGAGTAAAAAACTACCTATATAAGCATGAAGTTTAGCTGCTTCAAGAAGCTTGGGACTTGGCTTTGATATGCTTATTGAAGGATAGGACACAAGCTAGTAAAACATAGTGTCAAGTAGAACATGTGAATGTGTAAACTGTTGTGTATATTATCTTCATGTATTCACTATGAATAGAAAGAGTTCAATCCTTTAGTGACACTCTGATATTCGAATATTTGGAATGCTAATGTACTAATGTGAAATTCAATCGTCTCGATATTTCATTTATGCATCAGTTTGTTGTTTGTTATGAGTTTGCTTTAAGTTAATCAAGATTACACTTAAATGGGGGAGGAATGTTGGTGATTTTGCGTCACCAATATGATTTAAGTGTAATGGATTGACTTAGTTGACCAATGTGTAATCGTGATAAATGTTCAACAAGTCGGGGTTGTGCGGAGTGCACACTTGTATGACGTTATTATGATTATCATTCGGGGGCGAAGCCCCGAATCACGGGGGTCCGGGGGCAGCGCCCCTGGTAGCAGGGTCCAAGGGGCGGCAGCCCCTGGCAGGGTCCAAAGGGCAGAGCCCCTGGCTAGGGAAGTGCTATGTTAAAAACGCACTTGAAAATAAAATTGCTGGAATTATGGACTTAATTTTGCCCCTTAATTTAACTGATTCGGTAGTTAAAATAACTACTATGGCAGTTACAACCGATGTTCAGTTTTGTTGGTCAGATATATATTATCAATCTCTGGTTCGTTTTCATAACAACAAAAAACATATTCTCGATTCTTAATCTGAGTTTTATCCGATTTGAGATTTTGATAGAACCATCAAAATATTTCAATCTAAAAGTGTTTACACGACTCTCAGATTTCTGTTATCATAAATTATAACAATTAATATTAATACGGTATCATATATATACTTATAGAAAATGAATTTATATACCATGGACGTGTGCTTATATACAAGCACACTTTTCTTTGTTGATCTTTCCCATCATCCAACTTTAAGAAAAAGATACTTTAATGGATAGAATGGCCGTATTACAATACACGATGTTCACTAATCTCAAAATCACTTAATCACATCGGTGTCCCAACTTTTCAGTTGTTCGAATAACGATAAAGTAACGAGAAATTTTTTTAATAGCCTAAAAATGAAAAGGAACTCTAGCTTCTAGCAAACAAAATCAAACGAGATTCAACCTGCGCGTTGTCGTAGAACGCGCCAGACTAATTTTGCAAATGACCGATAACCCCAAGTACTATTTGTTAGTCGTTTGTACTAACCTTGCAATGAACCGATAATCTCAGAGACTATTTCCGTAAGTTTTTTAAAAAAATATATTAAACTTCAACGTTTTTTATAAATCGTAGATATGTCAGAAGCATTGTAATATTGGGCTCGTTTTGTTCGCAATTCGACGATCTTTTCAATGACATATTTTTTTACGAATGAATCGACAGATATACGTTACCTATTTGATAAATAAAGTTGTTATATAAAAAAGTCGTAAATATGTAAAAGTTCAAGGTCGTTTTAGTAATTTTCCGTATTTATATTAAACTTCAACATTTTTTTATAAAATCGTAGGTATGTCAGAAGCATTGCAATATTTAGCTCGTTTTGTTCGCAATTCGACGATAGTTTAAATGACACATTTTTTACAAATGAATCGATAGATATACATTTCATATTTGATAAATAAAGTTTGTTATATAATGAAGTCGTAAAAATGTAAAAGTTTAAAATCGTTTTAATAACTTTTCGCATACTTTGAGGGTGCGTTTTATACTTTTTTTTATTTTTTATTTTTTAATACATCGAAAATGGTGAACTTTTAGTTTTTTTAATATTAAACTTTAAACAGCATACTGCTGTATTATATAGTTATAATGTACAAAATATATAAGTCTGACTGACTGTTCAATTCTATTAATCTTTTGATATGTGCCATCTTTTTAATTTGGAAAATACTGGTGGTTGTGAGATGGTTTTTTTAGAGGTGGCAATTCGGGTCGGGTTTGAATTGGCGGGTTCGGGTTGATAGGTTGGCAGGTCAGAAAACTTCAACTAAAACCTAACCCATACATGTTTACACATAACCAGAACCTGACCCATTTAACCCATATATATACTTGTGTTGGCGAGTTAAATATGTTACACGGGTTGAATATGTTAAACGGGTCTTGGTTTATATACAAAGGGAGGTGATTTGCACACTTTTCTAATCCTAAAACTGAAATTGACAGTTTTAAAAGTGTCAGTAATGATGAATATGAGTAGATGTGGTCTAGAGGTATAAGTCATTCCTTCCCCAATATCCTAAAACTGAAATTGACAGTTTTAATCAATTCAAAACAATCACACTTCGTGCATGATCATCTTTGCTTAGAAAAGAAAATTGATGGAGCGTTTTTTATTCAACTCATGTATGAAGTATAATTCGTGAATTTGCAGAGATTGAAGGCACGTTAAATTGGTAATAAACATATACCCCTTTTTGTCTAGTCATTTGTTATTTGTTTGAGATAAATTGAATAGAAATCAGAGAATATAAATTTGTATCGATTTATCGATAGTTGATTATTATTTTTTTTTGTCAACAAGTAACTCTTCTTGACAACATTTTTGATAAAATAAGGTAATCTTATAGATTTACAGTTAATTGCTTATGTTATCGATTTTGTTTTACATTTAATTGGTTAATCGAATTACATTGTATGAAGACGCGCATAAAGTGTTTGTTGAAATGACACACTGAATTGCAGCTTTATTAAATCCAAAAGAATAACATAAGTGTTGGTGATTTTTCTTTGTCATTTTGCTAAAGAAGTTAGTTGTCTTGATTCTTAACATCAATAAAGATTAGCATTTTCGAAGACTTTTCTCATGTAATTTCTATTGAATTATGTGCAGTGAAAGACGGCTGGTTTTAGAAAAAAAATTGAAGGGCAGACAAGTGGAAGAATAGAATGAGTAAGTTGCACTTTTCTTTGAAAGAAATCTGAACTTAAGTGGTATTGACATAATCACATAAATGATAATGATTTTTATGATCGTCTGAATGTTCATAGAGGTGGGCATCTTGAGACATTTACTTATAGATTGGTTGATCTAGGTTATGGTAGTATTGCTTAAAGTATATTGTTCTATGATAAGCAAATGGTAATATTGATCTCACAGAGATATATTTCAAGCAAGATTGTTGTTTCTGTAGCTGTGGAATTCATTTAGTAATCTAAGATATCTTTTACAAATTTTATTTATATATAAAGTGTTGTACGTTTACTAACGAGGTGCACATGTTCTTTTTCTTACTGAACTACCCCACATCACTAATGTGGTTTTAGCCTCAATAAGTGAAATACGTTATAAAATAAATGATTTTGAATGTTTACCTTAAACTGTTTATCTTAATGAAAATATGTACTTCAAGTGAAATAGGTTGAAACCTGCTTATAGTTTTAGGAGACAAGCAGTTTAAGTGAGCAATCTCAAACACCCCTCAAAGTACTTATTCAAGTAAACTGCATTTTTATAGTATTTTACTATTTAATTGATTGGAGGTATTTTTTGTGTAAGTTTTATGCTAAATGATGCAAAACTTAATAACTATTTTTGTTTTTATGCGTTTTAATGAGTTTTCATTCTTTTTTAGACAGGGAATGCACCCCGCCAAAAGTATATTAGAAAACTTAAGAATACAATATGAAGATGGGCATGCACATCTATTATTTGCTACGTAATAACAACTTAAAAAATAGCAACTTAAAATGACATAATGTATTTTCTGTTTATTTGTATACACCAAAATCCGTACATGGGTCATCTTTGGTATTTAATACATGATACACAACAAGACCATATAAAATGTGAGTGCCATCAACCTGTAATGTTTTCAAACCTGATATATCAGTGGCTTCTGGTTACAAATAATACAATATATCAGGTGGGATGAGTTCAACTAAAACAATACTTCCTATAGGGGCTTCAAAGTTGTAGTGCACTGTGACGTCGACCATAAAAAAGCCTCAAATTGAGGTATTCTCTTTTTAGAAAGGACTTAAATGTGCACCTAATCAGCAGAAAACATTTTTCATTTACCTTTTCTTTAAGTATTTATAATGATATCTCTCATCTGTTGATAGTCTAATAGGGTCATAACCATGTTACCTAAAAACAACACAACTAAACTAATAACCATCATTTAGTTGTGATATTATTCAATGTGAACCTTAATATTTATTTGGTCTTTTATTAATATGTAATTGCCTCTTGCGATATATAATGCACAATAGTATAAAATACCAACCTTTTGCAGGTATTATAGATTCTTAGGATTATATTGCGGGTATAATGATTTGGCGAGAAGCAATAGGTATCTATGATTAACGTGGCTGGGAAAGGTGTTGTAAACCTAAGAGTGAGGGTGGTGTGGGAATAAGGCATCTTGAAGAATGGAATGATGTCCTTCTTACAAAACATGTATAGAGGATTCTTAGTAATAAAGAAAGTTTATGGGTTAAATGGGTCAATATGGTCAAATTAAAAGAAAGAAGCTTTTGGGATATTACTAAGGAAAAGAATGATAGTTGTACTTGGAAGGCTATTTTAGAGTTGAGAAATAAGGTGAGACCATTTTTTGTTCATACAGTAGGCATGGACGGAGGATCCTTAGGGCAAGGGTGGGCCTTGGCCCCTCCAAAAAAAAATTATTTAGTGTATTTTGTTCTTTGTTTTAGTGAAAAAAAAAATATTTTACCATTTGGCCCCCTTGAAATTAATCATTGACACTTTTAGCCCCCCTAAAAATATAGTTCAAGCTCCGTCCCTAACAGTAGGAAATGGGAAGAACATTTCTATGTGGAATGATAATTGGTGTACTTTGGGAAATTTGAAAAAGTTCATATCCAACATAATGCTGTTTGATGCAAGAATTGAGGAGAACTGTTCTATTGCTGATATGATTGAGAATGGCATATGGAATTGGCCTCCTGAATGGTCCAATCAATTTCATTTCCTAAAATAAAATTCCTATCCCAGTAATGAAAGAAAATGCTAATGATCAAGTGAAATGGAGGGATACTGCAGGGAAGATGATAGATTTCTCTGTTAAAAATGCATGGTGGGATATGAGAGATAAGCAGAATAGTGTCAGCTGGTGGAAAATTGTGGTTCCCTCAGTGTAATCCAAGAAGTGCTTTTAGCTTAGTGACTTATTGTATTTTAAAATACAATAACTATCACAGTTATTAGCCAATTGCAGGCCGCAAATCGCAAAAACTCTTCACATATAATGCTCTGCTTCGTTTGTACTCTTGTAATTGACCCTGTCAACATGGCTAACCTGTTTTCATTATATCTTATTGTAGCTAGAGCATGCAAGTGAGAAAGGAAATAGAGGAGTATAATTGAAAAAGTAGCAGCTTATCCATGTAATAATGCCATAAGGAGTGTGCTGAGAAGAATAATTTTGGCAACTACAGTTTATTATATATGGAGGGAAAGAAATAGTAGAATTTTTGCAGATGTTAAGATGAGTACAGTGGATGTTTTGAAAAAAAAATTGTTGGATTGTATCAGGCTACAATTGCAGTGTTTGAATGTAAAGAAAACCTCTCAAGTATGCAAAGTAGCTCAGGAATGGAATGTTGTAATGAAGTACAAGTAGATATGATCAAATAAGGGGTGTTTGGTTTTGGGTATTATGGTGGTTTGTGTAATTGTGCAGCAGGGGTTATAGATATGGTTAGGTCCTAGATGTATTGAGTGATGCCTATCATGGATGCCAAGCTTCTTATTATCATGGTGATGTAGTTTGATAGTTTGAGGTTTGCCTTCATGAAGGAAATGTAGCTCATTGTCTGGGATAGCAAGGTTTATTCATAATTGAGGCCTTTTATGGATGCCAAGTCTGTGAGATTCTGTGAGGGGATGCTGCAGTATTTCATATGCTTGCCTTCATAAAGGAAATGTAGCTTATGTTTTAAATCTTAACTATCATGAGGCCTGTTCAACAGAAGTTTCATTGGTGATCTATACTGGATTATCAATGCTTACTTTCTGTTTGGAATAGGAATTTTAGTGATAGTAGTATGAAAATGTGAAGTATGGAAGTTGTAGGATCTGTAGTATTCTATTTTCAAGCATGTATTCAGTTTGTTGTAATTCTGTTTTTGAAGGACAAGAAACATGTTTCTTGGTCCATTTCTGTTTCCATGTATACTTATCTCTTGATGATTATATTTTCTTACTTTTTCTTCGGTTAATTTATTCTCTTATTTCTGGCATGGTTGCCTTATCTCATTCAAACATTTACTTGTATTGATAATAATTTTTATAAAAATAGCTATAGGGTTAAATTGCTGAAGCGCTCTCATCTATCTCCATTGACTGCAAATGGTATTCTCTTCAAAATGGAATGTACCATAGCAACGCATCGGAACAGGGGATATAATTAGAAGTTCACTCTATTTCAAGATGAAACAAAGAGATGATGATATGCACACAAACTTATGTTTTAGTTTTTCAATGTAGCTACTAACTCGGTGTTTGGATTTGTGTTTTGGAACTGATTATATACGGGTCAAATAGTTTAGACTTGTCATTAAAGGTTAAAACGAATTGCGGATCTACCCCTTGAACCAGATTACAGTGACTTTTAAAACGAACATCCAAACACGCCCTTAATGAATCTTTTCTTGTTTAGTAACTAATCTTGTCTTTTGCTCTATCATCTTTATCATAGGGCTTCCTGATATTCTTCTAGCTACAAGTTCTTCAGGCTCCGTTCATGCTTTCCTTCTTGGATTGGCTGTAGATCAAAGGTAAGGAAACTAGACGTGTTGACCTATTGTTACTATATTTTTTTAAAGTTATGTTTCAGCGACTTATTATAATGTTCATATTATGATCAACTTAAAAAAAAAATAAATTAAAAGCGTTAATTAAAAATTAAAAAAAATTGTTAGAAAAACCATAAGTATGTTATTCTCAATTCCGGTTAAGGTGTTACAATCATATCTTTTTTTACGTTCTTAAGGTGAAGTAAGATTTATTTTTTTGTTTTTTTCAAACAGAAGTAAAAGGTCAAGTGCATTTCTTGGATCAGTTATTCCGGATACTGTCAGTGATGCACTTGACTCAGCTCATCATGTTCTTCATAATGCAGTTTCACCCGGAGTAAAGAGGTAGCATGCATATAAACAAAAATGGCACACTTAAATCATGCAAATGAATATTATTAATTTTCTTCTAATGACCTTGGTTCTGGTACGTTTGGCCCAACTATACCATGCATTTTTTATCACCGTTATTGACTAACACAATTTTGGTGACAGTTATGTGGTGATTCACAAGGTTAAGCAAGCTGGTGACTCATCTAAATCTGAATCTACATCTTTCAGGTGAGTAATCTGAATTCACTCCACCGGGTGATGTCGAATTTTTAAGTGCTAATGGGTCAAATCTAATACTTAGGTAAAAGGGAAACCGGTTGACGGGCCCATGACATTATCAAGTGTTTGTTGAATGAAATTGGATCCTTATTGCTATAGTCGTAATTAGTATGTTGACTATTTACAAAATCTAAATAAAAAAGCAACAAAGGTTAGCGGGTCAAGCTGACATGGTTCGTTCGTTACAACCTTTAGAAATCTATAGGCTTTGACTCATTACCCAACTATCTTAATGCACCTATATTAAAAACCAAGCCAATCTGAATTTTGCTACTTCTTTGGTTTCAGAGCTACAATATCCATAATTACATACAACGGATATTTCCTGGAGTACTTCCTTAATATCAACCATCGGAATGAGTCTTGCTGGACAATGGATCGAGAATTTAATCTTTTAACAGCAATTCAGAGCTAAGATGATCAATCAAGAGTAACTATGTTATAAGAAATTGCATATCAGTACATTGCTCTAGGTTTTGTGTTTCTAAACCTAAAGTAAGAAATGAAACTTGTAACTACAAAATCATCATTGTAAATAACTTTTTTTATGCATTTTTTAACGGATAACCGAGCCAAATATGAACAAACTACACATGACAAGGAGAAGACGACGCAGATTCATGTTTTTTCATATAACGGTGAGCTTGATCAATTCCATTTAAACTCCAATTCTTTTGACCGGTCTTTTTGTATGAACCAAACGGCCCATGATGTGTTTATTTCAAAAACAGATGCACTATCTACAGATTCGAGTATAGTGATACCCTTATCTTCATTATTGAGTGCTTGGGTGTTTTACTTCCATGTTTGTTCTACAAATTCATGTGCTGAGAATATGTCATGTTTGAATTTCTTGAGAAAAGTTATTGTTTGATCAAAAGGGGTAGAATGTATGAATTATGTTTGTGTGGTGAGTAATTAAGTTTATTTGTAGCTAAAATGATGATACTTATTATTGGTTATAAGTTAAAGGGTGTTTAGGATTTGCTTATCATACCGATCTGCTCCGTTATAAAACATACGAGTAGTTTAGAGTGAGTTAAACAGACGGGAAATTCAAATAAGCAATCCGAAACACCCTCAAAAGTGCTTATTTACTCGAAAATAAAGAGATTGGTAGGCGTAGGAGAACTTGGAAGCTTAAAGCTTTCTTACTTAGAGAAGGAGGTACGGTGGCGCCGAAGGTGGTGCCAAGACCAACGGCGCCAGAAAACCAACGGCGCACCGTTACCTCGGTGGCGCCGTTCGTTCTCGCGCCGTCACCACCAGCCCAGGTTTTTTTTTTTTAAATCTGACCGTTGAGGGGAAGGAATATAGCCGTTTTTTTTTGAATTTATACCCCAAAAATCCTATAAATACCTCCTTATTTTTCCATTTTTTCACACACTCTTCCAATTTCATTTACATATCAATAAACACTCACTTTTCTTTCAAATATGGATCCAAACTATCCCGTCTTCGCAAACACTTTAGAAACTTATGATGCTTATTTTCAAGACGCCGGTTGGTGAGCGGATATATTCGTTCTTATCAAGAGTCTTGAACAATTTATCGGCATTTGTGTGAACAAGAAGCGGTGGATCGGATGACTCTGGGAACGGGATCGAGATCGAGTCCTAAAAAGAGGGCATACATACCACGTCAACGAGAAACGGCGGAGGAACGTCTAATCGACGACTATTTTGGCGACGAAGAGATTGATCCTAAATATACCGAAGAGAATTTTAGGCGAAGGTATCGTATGAGCTCTACACTTTTAAAAAAAATAGTTAATGATATTTTAAGTTATGATGCCCAGCCCCTTCCCGATTACTTTCAATTTTTTAGAGAGGTTCACGATTGTATCCGGTCGTAAAAGTATTGGTCACTATTTTGAAGTGGCACATCGCAAATACGCCAACTAGCGTACGGCACTGCCGGGCTGATGATTGATGGAGTACTTGCAAAATGGTGAACGAACACAACGACGATGATTTAGTCGAGTTTACAAAATGAATTACATAATTTATACGTTGAAATAGTATTTAAGAAAGCCCACTTTAGTGGATATTGAATTCACCCACGACCCACCCGTGGGTAAAAAAATGACGGGGATACCCACCCATCAAGGTGTGGGTACGCACGAGTAATGGGTTTTTCCTCACCCGTTGCCATCCCTATTTAAAAGGCTAATTAAGGTTTTATATAAAAGGCTATCTAAAGTTTAATTTGCTGTTAACAATCTATCTAATGTTGGATAGCTCGATCTTAATGACACATAAAAATAAACTACATTAACAAGAAGATAAAATAGAAAGGAATATAGCCCTAAGCGTGATTAGATAATGAAAATTTTGAAATTTTACAATAGTAAAATGGTAAGCTTAGAGAAGGAGGTACGGTGGCGCCGAAGGTGGTGCCAAGACCAACGGCGCCAGAAAACCAACGGCGCACCGTTACCTCGGTGGCGCCGTTCGTTCTCGCGCCGTCACCACCAGTTTTTTTTTTTAAAATCTGACCGTTGGGGGGAAGGAATATAGCCGTTTTTTTTGAATTTATACCCCAAAAATCCTATAAATACCTCCTTATTTTTCCATTTTTTCACACACTCTTCCAATTTCATTTACATATCAATAAACACTCACTTTTCTTTCAAATATGGATCCAAACTATCCCGTCTTCGCAAACACTTTAGAAACTTATGATGCTTATTTTCAAGACGACCGGGAGCGATATATTCGTTCTTATCAAGAGTATGAACATGTTTGGAAAGTACACAACGATCTTCGAGATGACCTTGTGGAGCATGTTTGGAACCGTAACTACTAGTTTGTAATTTTTATTTCTTGTTTACGTATTATCTTTTTTATGTTTTTACTTTTATTGTAATGTGTTTTTTTTAAATGAATGAAGTTAATTTTAGTTAATATTATGTATTTTTAATTTTATGTAAAAAAAAAATTCCAACGGCACCAGATTTTCTGGTGCCAACTGTTACCCCACGAATGTGGTGCCGTTGGGAAAAAGTGCTGACGTGGCAGCACTTTTTCCCAACGGCACCACTGTACCCAGTGCTCTTACAAGACAAACACAAAACAGATCATTAGTTCTAATAGAATTTTGACCTCCTTACCTTGCAAACCGATCGATTTGTGTTGTCTTCAATAATCAAAGTGACACTTCATAGTGTTTGGATGAAATAACTAATCTCCATATTTTTTAGTAAAGAAGCCCCGGGATGCTTGAAATTGCTATATTTTAACTACTTGTCTGCTTTAAATAAAATGATGTTGGAATTTCCGTTCTAAAAAATCAATAAATCACGTCGGACTTCTAACTCGTGAATATGTATACATGGCAAGTGCTTAATTTTGATGTAAATTAGTAAATAATTTATATTGTTTGGAAGAAGTTGTAGTAGTAAGTTCTTCCCTACAACAAACTAATTGGATCATGCGTTTGAAGATATTTCTATTCCTTCAGCTTTTTCTATAGAACCTCATTTTAAAATTACTTGCTGTATGTCGCCTCTTACAGAAAGAAAAAGAGAAATAATATACATGGAGAAATCCATGAAATATGGCAAATAACTTATGTTTCTTGGTATGCACGTTGGCATAAGAGAAATAATATACATGGAGAAATCCATGAAATATGGCAAATAACTTATGTTTCTTGGTATGCACATTGGCATATTGCTACTGATTATTTTACCTTATTTATATGAAATTTCAACATTTAAAACGAGATGCAGGAACTGAAAGCTTAAAGCTCGAGTTGAGACAGCCAGAAAGACCTAGAAATGCAGGTTTGATACACATCGAAATATGACACATTACTACTCGGTGTTTAACAAGTATTT
The DNA here is from genome assembly GCA_026074375.1 of Tanacetum coccineum. NCBI lineage: Eukaryota > Viridiplantae > Streptophyta > Magnoliopsida > Asterales > Asteraceae > Tanacetum > Tanacetum coccineum. The sequence goes on from BQNB010001198.1 coordinate 20,220, forward strand.
GATTTACATTTTGTAGCTACATGTGAAAAGTCGGGTGAATCGAACGGGTGAGATAACAAGTAAAAAGGATCTCTTAATAAACTTTTGTTAGATTTTTACAAATGCTTAATATGTCAAATATGTTTTTACAAAAATTCAAGTTTGAAAACTTGCCTGGTAAATATATATTCTAATAAACTGATACAGTATGTTGAGCGTTACTTAATAATTTATGCAAGCCTAAGCTGACTTTTATACTCTCATTTCACCAAAAAAGTTATAATTTTATGTTTTCACTAATAGTCGATTAATAGTGTTTGTTATTATTTAATTCTTATTGCATATAATGGTACATTTAAAAGGTTCAGAGATGGAAAATGAGTAACAAGGATATCTTTTAAGAGATATGAATCTAGCAACGCAATCGGTTCATGCAGAACTGTCGCAGCTTTTAATGAACAAGGGAAGCTTCTAACTTGAGTTAAAATGGAAATGTGGTTTAAATTTGTGGGCTTGAAACATCCATTATGCCGAAAAGGAATATTCGGAAATTTAAAAAGAAAAAGCAAATGATGAAGGCAAAGTATTTAAAAGATGATTGCAATTGTTAATTGTACCACTGTGGTTTCAAGAAACGACACTAATAACATTGGGAGCCTTGATCAACGATAACTCCCGGCTTCCTATTTTATTTTAAAATAGATGAATCTAAGGTTAAACCTTTTAAGGCTTTTCAGCACGTATTTAAAAGGTGGGATGTTCAACTAAATGATCAAACTCGGAATACAATTGTCTAATTAGAGGTGTTGTGTATTGTATGGCTTGTATTGACCAATGACCATAGTGTTGTTTGGTAGAGTATATAGTCGTGGAATTTTGTTTGTATGTTTCTTATTTATTAACATTGTTATAATTTCGAAGAGAAATGTTCCTCATTTTATGATTCATGGTTTGTTATGATTCTTTGTGAATAGTTAATGTAATAATTTATCTACTCATAGGTTCATGTGTGTTTTGTTTTGTAACAATTGTAAGTGAGAAAGTAATACGTGTTGTTATTGCTCCTTTGATCGAAATGTACAAGAAGAAAAGACGTGAAAATTTGGATGTCTAGGGCGAGCTGGATAATGGGTCACAAAAAATTCGGTTTGTAACAAGTTGATTATAAGCCAGTTCGTCAACCACATACAATCTGGGATAGGAGATTGTTTTGTTTTACACTCCGTATCAATTTTATCTTCTATTCATTTTCTATGAAAGTTCTTAATTTGTCAAGTAAGTTTCTAATATTGACTAAAATTTGGATGTTTAGGGCGAGCTGGATAATGGGTCACAAAAAATTCGGTTTGTAACAAGTTGATTATAAGCCAGTTCGTCAACCACATACAATCTGAGATAGGAGATTGTTTTGTTTTGCACTCTGTATCCGTATCAATCTTATCTTCTATTCATTTTTGTTACTATGGAAGTTCTTAATTTGTCATGTTGTGTGTCTTCTTTTTCTTTTTAGAAAATTGCAAATGATATTCTTCAGTTATCTCTTTTTAAATTAATCACCGAAAACGAAGTAGTCGTCAGGTACAACTTGGTGGCCATATATCGTGTCTTATCGGTGTAATATAAGTGTTAGTGGGTCATTAACACTAGTCGCTTTTGTCACTTCCAAACATTTAAAAATCTGACACCATAAACAAAGGTAGGTTACAAATCAAAAGTACCGATATATGAAGTATCATTAATATATTACACATTCACGGACAAATCCACTGTCGTTTTGACAATGGGCCACAATGCTACAGTAACGGGCTCTCATTTTGGGCCAAAACGATTTTGTTTTTTGTTTTTAAATTATTTTGTTTTTGTTTTTTTTTTAATTTGTATGCACAAAGTAGGAGGGAAAAAAAATATAACAAAAGTTCCGATTTATTCAGATAAAAAAAATACCACGAAACTTTCGTACGATACATAATAAACTTTAAAATAATCGATTATGGTACAAACGTACAACCATTATATTAAAAAAACCCCATATAGCAAAAAAAACTCAACACTTTAAACGCATGGGCCCAACCACATAAGGCATATAAAAAATAAAATATTAACTAATATAAACATTTGTCGACAAACGAGCCTAAAATTTCGCATAAAATGTGGCCAAAATCGGGGCCCAAAGTTTTTTTTTTAATTTGTATGCACAAAGTAGGAGGGAAAAAAAATATAACAAAAGTTCCGATTTATTCAGATAAAAAAAAATACCGACGAAAACATCTTCGATACCTAATAACTTTAAAATAATCGATATGGTCACAAACGTACAACCCATTATATTAAAAAAAACCCATATAGCAAAAAAAAACAACACTTTAAACATGAGGCCCAACACATAAGCCATATAAAAAAATATTACTAATATACACATTTGTCGACAAACTAGCCTAAAATTCGCATAAAATGTGGCCCAAAATCTGGCCCAAAGTAAAAAAAAATACAAAACGGACCCTCACCTTTGAACTATTTACGATTTTCTTACACAAAAATTCCCGTAAAAAAATTTACAAAACCGTCTCTAAAAAAGAAAATATTCGGAAAAAAATTAGCCCGTCCCAACGCAAAATTTTTTCCCCTGAATCATACAAAAAAAGAAAATATTAAAAATTAGCCCCGCCGCAACGCGCGGGTTCTTTTGCTTGTTTTAGCATATTTATCTGTGTGTAACATTAAATTTTTTTAACCCGCTGACCCGATCCGGGTCACATTAAATTTTCGGAGACCTGATCCAACTAGTCATTTATTATCTCCCGGTTTTATATCCGGCCCTTTTTCTTCCTTCTTACCTGTCTCTCATATACACCCGACCCTCATAACGTGTCTCTCAAATACAAAGCCTGAACTATGATTCATCAAATCCACTATCCAAAATCAATAACCCTTTTCCAAAACTCAAAAAATCAATAACCTTAAATCAATTACGGCTTCTCTCATAAATCATCTATGAATTTACACCTTTAAAACAATAAGGAAGATTACCAAGTTCATCAGGTTAGACAAACCCTTTATTTTATTTTATTTTTGTGTTTTATTATTGGTTATTGTTTGGGTGTGGTATGTGCTTAATTACACATACCTTTTACCTTTAAAAACGAGCTAAAATAACCAAAAACGGACTTAAAATGCCAAATATACGCTTGTTTTGCTAATTGTGTTGTGCAGGAACGGATAACTAAGAAAAAGTCATAGACGTGAATAGTATGTATATCTCTTTTCCTTGTGTGTTGATAGTCGGCAGAAAGCAACAAGAGTCCTTTTTGTTCGATTGTACAAAAATAAGAACAACCAATAACATCGTGTTCGTGTTGCGTTGTTTAATCGTGAAGTGTGTTCATAAGCTTTCGTTGTTCGTTTGCAATTAGCTAAAAGGTACGCAAATCCTATTTATGTTTATGTTAATTATATACACAATATGAGATCTATATCCGTTGCGTAACTCGTGTAATATTACTTGTCTAATATGTTAAATTCCAACGGGTTTAACAATTTCTCGATAAGAATGGTATTCACGACTAATATGTATACCTTATCTTATACTTTAGTTTCATGTGATCTTGTCTTGCCATTTTTGTATGGATGGCTGTGTCTTTTCAGCACATAAATGTTGATTAGTTTCGTTCTAGCGGGGACCAGAATGACTACCAGTAGCACAATCATGATCAAAACCAAAAGATGGACAATTATTTTAGAACGTGGAAAAAGTTATATAATCAGGCTTGTCGTCGAAATGTATTAAAGATTATATCATCTATATGTATTTAACTTATTTAGCTTATGAGTATCAGAATTTAATTCAGCTAATAAACCTGTGCGCTTGTTGGGTCATATAAGTCTATCTTTCGTATCACAAAATTTATAAACGCGCGTAAAATGATTAAAAGAAGTTCATCAGATGAAACAACAAAGAAATAGGAAGCAACATGTATATTTAATGGAGTGGTGGTAGATTATGATTAGATGTGAAACGATAGAGCCTGCAGGTACGTACTAACGTCTACATGTCATACAATTTGGCGAAACATACAATTGACGGCTATTATTACACCATGTCGTTGAGAAGTCCTTTCGATCACTTGTGTTTTATTTGAGAAAAAGTACGTATTAGGACAAAGTAATAAACAATTTTTACTAGAGTACAGATACAAGTTTTTGACGAGTCCTTTCTGAGTGCATCTTTGATGAAAGAATTCAACCTGGAACCGATTTATTCTATTATGTGTATGTGTCTACACGGGTGTATCCTGATGTAGACTAAAAAACGAGATAACACAAATTGAATCTGTTGATTCAAATCAGAAACAATCTTCCAATTATCGTTGATTCAAAAGAATATCGATAATCAGGTAAATTCTTAGCAAAACTGCCAAAAAAAGATTTTTTTCATATATTTCGGAACTGAATTGTAAGGGTTACAGCACACATATTGAATAGGCTTACAAAACTGAAATGGGCCTCAAAAGACAAACGGGCTGAAAATTAGCCTAAAAACAAAAGTCCAAAAAACCCGAAATACACGAAAATGCAAATAACTCCTAAAATATAGTGTTTTGGGTCTCGAAAGTTCCGTAAACCAACTATGTTGTTTACGACGACGTTCTCCTCATTCCAAGCTTTGAAACGGCTAGTCTTGGGTCTGAAACAGAGTCCCGGATCCCAACTTATTCCCTTATGAAAGAAGTCTTTTTCTTCACACGATCTTAGGCTTCTAAGAACAAGTGGGCCTGTTCTTGAATAATTGAAAGAAGCATAACTCCAAAATGAAGTTCTAACTTAGCTACAAGCATCTGTTCCAAAAATGTTTGTGGTCAGGAAAGTTAATTTTGCCCCAAATAGGTCTTAAGAATGTTTGTTTATCATCTATAAGAGGAATATCAGAACCTCGACAGTGAAGTTCATCGCTGAAGACATGTTAAAGATCGATATCAGAATTCATTCGGTTCCAGGTCACACCTTGACTAAAGATTAATCCATCGTTTCTACACGTTATATACAAATTCCAAAAAGCTTTGGAAGTAATTTAATTTCTATAAACCAAGAATACGTTGTTAAACGTCACTCTTCTGCGTGAGAGAGTAAATTGACCCCGATACAGAGAAGCCGAACTAGCTAACTAGCAAGAAACCAAAAAAACCAATATGTAAAACCAATGTCGTGCGTTTCTATACATAAATAATAAACGAAATGAATAATCCTTGCAGAAGAATCGGATCAACTTGAATTGTTATTGTTACTGCTGACGGGACTAAACGGGTTAAACCTTCTACTGCTGCTGCTCAATATTCTCCTTAACGATCTCATTCGAGACAAAATTGGTGTTTTCTGATCTTCTTCGTTTTCAGTAACGTCGACCATGTTCCTTGGTATATCAATTACTAAATCTTCCTTCACTAGTCTATCATTTGAAGACGACGAGGATGAAGTTGGTTGAAAAGGTAATACAGGAGCTTGATTATTGGTTGCTTCTTCGAGTTGAGATGTCAAAGTGCTTACTTCTGTCTCGTCGCCCCAAAACAAAACATTTGTTGGGAAAGTATGGGAATCCGTACTACTAGGTGTGTTTGACGTCGTTGATTGTTCTTGTTCAAGCAAACTCTCGACTGAAATTTCTGTTTGTTCGGAGACAGGGTTACGACAAATGGGACATGTAGAATGAGAATGAAACCACATGTCAATACACTCAGCATGAAACGCGTGGTTACATTTAGGCAGTATCCGCGTCTTTTCTCCTTGTTCCACCTCATTTATACAAACAGAACATTCCAAGACGCCGTTTTTAAACTCTTTAGGATCAAATTCTATAACCGGGAGCGTTTTGAGGAATGCAACGTCTAGGCCACGACGTAGGACAGTGACACCAGGGTGTTGGTGTTGATGTTGTCCTTGGCGACGTTGGTGGAGGTTGTTTAGAGAGTGTTGACGACGCGACCATAGCCATCTAGCGTAGATGTGGAACAAGAAAACGAAAACGAGGACGAAGACTAAGGCGATGATGGTTGTGATCAAGATTTTGCCAGTGACTTCCATCATGCCTGAATCATCCATTTTGTTATTGCCAAGACTAGTACTATTACTACTACTCATCTTTAAGTTGTTTTTTTATAAAAAAGATATGAACTTTATGAATGAGAAATGAAAACACAACAAGGGTTTTATTAGTTGAAAAGTGGGGGAAGAAGTGGCTGCTGAGTTTTAGTAAAAGTTGGTTGCCAAAGACCAAGAAATATTCAACTAGAAAACCACCATTGACTTATTCAAATAGACTAACTTGAATTAAGGGTTGACTCTTTTCATTCCTTGTACTCTTTTACCATCTTTTCTTTCTTCTTAGGTTAACTTTAAAACTATGTTTAAAGACTTGCAATATGCATAAAACATTCAACATGCTTAAATCTACAATAATGTATTGATTGGTACTCACATCTGAAAAACTCATGTATTTATCGAAAAGATTTTAAGGATAAAGGGTCAAGGATTCAAGTCTCGGCTCCTGCCAACTGTAGTTAGCACCCCTCTGAGTTAATAGAGTTGTCGGAGTTATTCCTTGTGAGTAGACAATGATGAGTGCTAAAAGACACCCAGAGTCAAGATGTTCCCGTCAATTCACATCTTTATTGTGAATATTATGGATAAAGGGTAAAAAGATATTGTATAGACTTGTTAGTTACTTTAATTTTTTCTTTACTATACATAAAGCAAAAGTAGTTTTGCTTAAAATTTAAAAATGAATAATGTTTAATCTTAAAAAAAACTTTTTAAACTTAAATTTTGTTTAATGAGATTGTTACCTTAACATTAATAATTTCCTAATGAGATTGTTACATATGATTAGTTAGGCTTGGAATAGTAGCTGACTTTTTTGGAATACTATTGATATGTTTGAAAAAAAAAAGAGTTAATTAATTGTGTGATTGAGCAGCCATTTGGAAGTTGAGTTGTGGTTGAAATTCTAATACGTGGGAAAAGTGTTTATTTAATTAATTTCTTCTTTGAATAATAAAACATCAAGTCGATATTGACCTCTAGAACTTTTATTTTTAACATATGACCTAAGCAATTGTCATGTCTTCCATGACGAACTATTTAGAAATGGTAAGTGATTTGTGCACCATTTCTTTTAGTCATGCATTACTAAATTAATATTGATAATGCACACAGTACAACACCGGTATACACGATTAGTTGTGTATGGTTAAAAAAAAGTGGTGCACAAATCACTTCCCTTTAAAAATAGTGTACATTCGTCTTATTTATTTACTTTCTCTATCTCAAATTAAGTGTCTTGTTTTGACTTTTAAAAAAATTATTTTTATCTTAAATATTTTTGTTTGTGTTATATACTCCTTCCGTCTTAAATTTATAGTCCACGTTCTGTTTTTGGGATATTCTAATTTAATTGTCCACTTTTAAAAATAGATAGGAAGTTTGATCATGTTTACCACATTACCTTTGCTTAAATTATTATTACAAATTTTAAAGAAGACTTTAATTAATGGGCTAATTTTTAAAAGAGTCCAAAACCATATTGAAAATGCCTCTTTCACCTTTTCAATGTTCTTTTCTCAAACTAACCCAGCAAAACTTGGCAACTGAGCAACTTTATAAGAAATTGACATGTGTCCAGGTGTGTAAGAGATGTGTAAGGTATTTATACATGTTTTGTATAGGGCAACTTTTACATGTTGGGACAACTGTACTTTGGGCAACTGGTTATTTAGTAATTTTACCCCATTGTTTTATGTTAAACTAGTACTGTGGGCAACTTGTACATTAGGGCAACCAATTAAAAAAATTTGGGGCAACTATTTAGTGGGTGTAGTTTTTAATAATATTTATGTTTTTCAATTTTATTGTATTTCATTACTCGTAATATTTTGTGTGTGTATAATACACACTTAATTGATACAGAGAGAAATACTCTTCATCTTCTCCCGCTCTCTCCACTCTCTCCAGCTCTTTTCACCATTATCATCTACCTTCATCTTCTCCCGCTCTCTCCACTCTCTCCAGTCTTCATCAACACTTCATAATCGTCTTCAACAACAGTTGTTGTTCTTCAATTTTGATCGGAAAAATATGGTATTCAAGGGTAAGTAGATACGTATTCTTATATTTTTTGTTAATCATCATTTTAGTTATTTTTTATTTGTTATAGCCATTAAATAACAGTCGCCATTACTGTTTAAGATTAGGTCTGAAAATAATTTGTTAAGGTTTTAGACAAAATAGTAGATTCAGATTTTAATTACTGCCATTAAGTTAATGTTGTATGGTTAGTTAGTTGTTGAAGTTCGTTATTTAGTAGAAAAGATCTTGAATGTTGCTTTATTAAATTGTATTTCAGGAAATTGATTCAAAAGTCATCATTACAAGTAAATTAAACTACTTTTGGTTAATATACCAAAAGTTAGATGTTAAGCAACGAAAGTTGTTTAGGACTACTTGTTTCGAACGTTTTTTTTTTGACGGCGAATTTAATTAGAACACTAGAAGATGCATTAAAAAATTACCAAAGGAATCAAAAAAGGGTGTGAAGCCAACTAACCACACAATTCAAAGTTCTATTAACATCTAGCTACACACATAAAAATAGCGTTAAAACAATATTGTCGAAAATAGCATCTTTTCGGGGGATAGGAGACGCACAAAGGAATTGGTTTATGAGTTCAAGGCTCCACAAGAAACGTAAAACACGCCTTCCAAACACCTCTTTCGCTTAGAACCAAAACGGATAGATTTGAACCAAAGAGAGCCATCTTCGTACGACTACTTTTTTATAAGGATGAACATCCAAATTCCCACCATCTACAAATTAACTTCTGATTTATCTTTCGCCAAAGAGCACCCCGAAGAATAAATGGACGAATCCTCGAGCACGTGAATCACAAAGAGGACAAGACCAAAGACGAAGCGAGACATTTCTATGAGGACAATTCAATCTAGTAGGTAAACTGATCGAGATAAAGTTTCCAAGCAAAAACCGTTTAACCTTTTCGGAATACTTTTATATCCAGTCGAGGTAGGAAACTTCCATTTTAGGGGAGAAAAGCCTCATCGCAACATAGATCGAAAATCCTAGACTTGAAAAACACCATCGCCTTTTTATGTCCCAAAACCATCTGTCATCCATATTAGTTAAATAACCGTATCAAGTATCACTCTAACGAAAGCTGATCCAAGTTGTTGTGACTCTATACCTCCTCGGACATGAGGACAAAAAGAAGAGGAGGATAGACGTATTCATGCTATCTGCTAACCGATATGTCTTTATTTCTCTTCAAGAGCTAACAAACGAGGAATAGAAAGCTTGAGAAGATTTCTCAATCCAAAGATCTTTTCCCAAAAGCTTGTATCCTGTACTTTTCCCACACGGTATCTTACAATGAGAAATGAGATCGACACCTTTGACTTTTAAGGGAGTTAACTTTCTGTTTATATGGGTAAAAAAAAAAAAAAAATAAAAAAAAAAATATCAAAAAAATAACAAAAAAAAAAAAAACAAAAAAAAAAAAGTAAAAAAAAAATCATGCGAATTGAAAGCAGCAGAAAGAACATGACCATTCAAGCCATGTAAAGCTGATATAATTCGGAACCATAAGGAGTTATCATGAGAAAGGTAGCGCCATACCCACTTGAAAAGAAGAGCCCGATTGAGGTGAAGAACTAGAGACTCCACCCTCCAAAATTTCTTAGAAGCAAGACACCTTAGCCATTTGACCCCAAGCAATCTTTCTATCTACCTCTTGATTGCATTAAAAAAAATTCATTCGAAGACTCTTCATATATTAGAACAGATTTTGGGAACCTTGAAAATCGACATGTTGTAGATAGGAGTGGAGCCAAGAACCGATTTAAGAAGGGTAAGACGGCCACGAAGATTAGGTATTAAGTTTCACCTAGACAAACATCTTTTCATCTTATTAATCGTCTCGTCCCAAGCCTTTTTAGAAGACATATTATCTCCTACTAAAAATACTAAGTATTTAAAAGGAGCTTTCATTATCAAACAACCAATAGACTTAGCAGCTTCAGCCACACAATTATCTGGGATACCGACACCAAGAAGATGACTCTTCTGAATATTTATTGACATACCAGAAAGTAAGGAGAAGCATCAAAGAATATTCATGATACCCTTTAAGTTAGAATGAGACCACTCACCAATAAATACCGCGTCGTCGGCGTAGAATAAATGAGACAACGTAGTAGAAGGGTCAATCTTGTATCCTTTGAAAATTCCCGCTTCACATGCCCGGGAAAATACGATAAGGAGAGACTCCATAATGAGTAAAAAACAAAAAAAGGAAAGGAGCTAAGTGGGTCCCAATTGTTTCAAAGGCCTCGTATAAATGAAATTCAAGAAGTCGGACTCACGTTAACTAAACAGAGGCACTTCCCTGAAGAAGCAGAATTTACACGGAACTCCATGAAACGACCATTTGGACCGAATACAACAGAGATGAGGAAACATCATCAAGATATTCCCATCTAACAGATTCTTAAAGCCTTGGCGAAATCGACTTTAAAACATCATGGCTTGTTGCTTGTAAGTTTCACCGAGCTAAGATTTCATTGATAATAAAAGGACCTCGAGAATCTGTAAAATTAGGAAGGTATGCAGTCTGAACATCTGAGATGAGATCCGAAAATATTAACTAGGAAAAGCCGAGAAGCTAGGATTTAGAACGGACTTTGTAAAGGATTTCAATTAAAACTGATGGGACGGTAGTCACTAACAACTTTGGATCAAGAAATTTAGGAATGAGGGCAAAAAACGAAGAGTCATCCAATAGCAAAAAACTCCATATCAAAAACACCATTTCACAGCTATGCAAAGTCTGGCCCCATACGGTCCATTACGATAAGAAAAAATTCAATGTAAAACCGTCCGGCCCAGAGGGATTTATAAATATACAACCCTCACGGCTGTGCGAATATCTTCATTTGAGATCGGAGATTCCAATTCTAAGATCTGATCATTATTGAGACGATTAGGAAAAGGAAAGTTAAGACTACCTCGTCTAGTACCCGGGTCTTGGAATCTGTCCGTAAAGTGCCTTCTAAACTCTTGTTTAACAAGATCAGGTTCGACAATCCAATCACCATCTACCATAATACCTTTAACTGAAAGATTTGCGCGTTTTTTGTTAATGATAGCATGAAAGTATTTGGAGTTCTCGTCTCCCTCGATTGCCCAACGAATTTTCGCCTTTTGCATGATATCACGGTTGTTAGAAGATTGAACATCGTGTAATTGTTTCAAGACTTCCAAACGAGATAAAAGAATGTCGTCGGTGACTCCTCCTTGATCCAACACTTTATCAATGTCACCATTTTGATTTAAGATCTTTAGAAAGAACACATGATGCCTTTTGAAATCCAAAGTCACATGCTCGAATCTCCTTCTTCAACATTTGAAGCTTTTTTTTAAACCGAATCATACCATTGGAATCATCAAGAGTAAAAGAATTCCAAAATTTTGAGACCAAGTCATCAAATCCAGGAAGCTCAAGCCAAGAATGATAAAAGCGAAATGGAGTAGGGCCAAAATCAGAAAAGACTTCCTTGAGTAAAATAGGCCTGTGGTCTGAGAGGTGACGATCCAGACAGATAGCCGAAATGAGAGGAAAAGCTGAAATAGGTAAACATTAGACATAAGAAAAAACCTATCTAATTTACTCATCTTGGTAGCCGAAGGATGAACCCATGTGAAAGAGAATCCTTCCAGCTGGATATCGTTTAAACCCGAATTAGAAATAAAGGAATTAAATGCGTTAGCTCCATGATGTAAAAACCTGATCCCCACCTTCCTCAAACATCAACTTTCATTGAAGTCCCCCATAATTTGGACTTTCCTCCACCCTATTCCATACTAGTGATAAGAGATTCGAGATATCTCCACTTCATCGTTTAGATTGAAACAGATTGGGGGGCATAGACCGAATTAATTAATAACTTCTTGATTGTTCGGTCTTCAGTCACATACAAAGCTTTAAAATTATCAGGATATAGTATGATGATCCTTCTTGAAAGAAATAGTATCCCAGCGCACAAGATACCACTGAATTGCCATTAGCCTCACTAATAAATGTGGTCGATAAATAGTTTTCCCCATAGAATTTAACCTCCATAGCCGAAAACAATCTCACATCTTAGGTTTCTTGAATAGACAAAAACTTACTTTATGTTTAGAAATTAACTCCTTGATCCAATCTTTCTTAGCCTTGGATCCTAGGCCTTGTATATTTAAAGAAAGACAATTCATCGGAAAACTAATTGTTCTCCTTGAGTTCCAATAATCTTCTCCATGTCTTTAGTAACCTTCCATAGGAAAAATCCCATTGTTTGACCACATAATCAATTTTCTTCTAAAATCTCCAATATGGAACCGCCTTCCTTGATTTTAACCCCATTACTAAAACTTTCAGAAGAGACTCTGTCCACGGAGTTTTCCGCCTCTTCCAATACTCTCGAATTACTCCTTGCCGACCTACTAGGAGGTCGATCAGATTCTGCTTCAGGAATATCTTGATTATTACATGCTGGGATATCATTGGCAGGTGTGAAACCCGAAGGATAAGGGATGCTGGTTGACGTATCCGTGGTTCTTACTTCTTTAGTGCGTTTGTCAAGTAAGTTGTATATATCCACGTCCCATACAAAGCTATAAAATTATCAGATATAGTATGATGATCCTTCTTGAAGAAATTAGTATCCCAAGCGCCAAAGTATGTGTCCGAAACCACTTCACTAGCATTCTCCACCTCGTCGTTGTTCAGGTTATTTGCCTGTTCATTGATCTTAGCGGACTCGTCATCCGAGAACAATTCTTTCTTAGGAACATCTTTGAAGGATGGGGACCAAACAAAAAGTTCCTTGGCACGAGCCCAAAAAACCTTTCCTTTTACAATAAGCTTGAAACTTTCCAAGATGTTCTCCGTTTAGCTGGTCTTAATACAAATACGTTTCCTTACAAAGAGGTCATCATACCCATCTTCTAATTCAACTAATTCTCCCCATTTAGAACTGATCTTTTGAAAAGTTGAACGAGGCCAAGCATTTAAAGGAACTCCTTCAATGTCGACCCAAACTATCCGTTCTTTAGCTGCGAAATCTGATTGCGAATAACAAAGACGGCGAAACCACGAAGCAACCCCAACATGTTCCATGAATTTTGATTTAGACTTAGATGATTTCAATTCAATCATTACCCACAATCCTCCTAGGTAAACAACGCGAGTGTTATGAAAACCCTCGTTAGACAAAAGTACCTGTAAGTTATTAATGGAAGAAAATTAGAGAACTTCGCCCATAACACAATTTGTGAGATCCCTGTTCACCAGGCAAGAGTCGTCTAAAACCAAAGACGGTTTCAAAATAGACGAATAAGACTCTTTTGGTCCACCTTGATTCTGGACAATAGACTGCTTAAAACCCGTTATATTACCAGAGGGCACCGATTTCTCTTTCTGAAAGGTAGAAGCTTTAGGCCTTTCAAACCGAGCAGGATTAGCAGATAAGTGAAAACGACCAATCCAAATAGTTTTGAGATTCTCAATTAGACGATCAAGATTGAGAACATTAATGAACCGAACAAAAGCGAAACGCTTCCCTGCCTTAGATCTCTTATTAGGAATGAACACATCGACCACGGTGCCGTAACCGTTACATACCTTCCAAAGGTCCCTACTTGAACAATCATCAGGGAAATTAGAGATGAACACCGACTTCGAGATCTTGGAGGTTTGGTCGATTTTGGATTGAAGGGAGTTCTGGAAACGAAACCCCATGTCTAAAAGCGATATATAAAATAAGGAAAACGGAAATATAAAATAAATAAGAAAGGACAATCGAATCTAAACCCTAAGGTCCCAGGATGAGAAAGACGCCTAACACGCTCGATATGAGATTCATCAATTAAATGACTGATCCCAATTTCAGGGGTTATAACGATTTCAAACACCAAGGATTAAGGGGATTAGATCGGAAGATTGGGAAAAGGGTTTGATCGCCGCCATTGAAAAGGGGATTTTTGAATTAGGGATTTTTGAATTAGGAGATTTTTGATCGGAAGATGGTGTATGAATTTTTGATCGGATGATGAGATATTGAAAGGTGGATCTGCAGGGAGAAAAAAACATTAAGTTAGGATTTCATCGAATGTCAGTTAACAATTTGATTCACCTTTTATATTAAAATGGCTTATGTTAATGTTAAGGTAGAAAGCATACAACAACCATAATCTTAGCACCATGTATATCCATCAACGTTCCAACTTGCATTACCACTCCTATCCTCATTATCATAACCATTAAAAAGATAAATCGCTTAACGATATCCCCCCTAAGTGTCACCCCACTCCTTTACTCCAATAAAAAAACTGTTATAATCCAATAGTGATTTTGAAACCATCTAACAATATATAACTCAATATTTCAATGACTTACATGGTCAGGACTGTTATGCCTTCTTTTTAGTTTTTGCTTTTGTTTTTTTAGTCTTTGAATCCTTTTTCGGGTCCACTATTTTTAATCAGCTTGTTGATAAAGTGGATGTCGTTTGTTTGTTTTTTTTGTTGCGGTTTTCGCTCAGTAATATTTTGCCTTTCAAAAAAAAAACGTTACGTTATGATAACCACACATGCATCTAACTACAAACTTTTTCGCCTATGCAAGTGTTTGTGTGATACCTCTTTCAAAGCATCTTGATTCCAAAACTCAATCATCTTGTTTCAATATTATCAAGTACCATAATCATCCTGCAATAACCAATCCCCTTTATTCGTGTCAGTAAACTAGTAGTCATCACAAAAAAAAGTAACACAAATCAAGAAACAACAACCACAAAATTAATCATACCTTTGGAATCAAACAGGTCCTTCCAACAAAACCGCTAAATCAAATTAAAAAATTTGATCAATCATAATTAAGATTTTTAACTGCGTGTGAGATAAATCAAAGAGAGATCGATAAGGTTGAGTTTGATTGACGGTAGGAAGGATATCGAAATTTAATTCTTCGATCGTCGAGTTTAAGACGTAGGTGAAAGCTATAGATACGCAATATAGTATTTTCAAAAGATCAAAATACGTACCAGTATTCTCAAAATGCTTTCAAATATGATCGATATATGTAATGTAACCTGCTACTAGCAGGTTACCAGGTTACCACTTCGAAAATTAACATGAATGGTCCTTGTGGCTTACGTTGACTTTCACTTTTAGTCCGTTGACATTTTTTTCACTTAGAATTTTTTTACTTTTTTTTTCACTTAAATTTTTTTAACTTTTTTTTCCTTAAATTTTTTTTCACTTTCACTCTTTTTTTTTACTTTTTCATTTTTTATACAATATTTTTTTCCTTAAATTTTCATAGGAAAAATTTATACGTTTATAAATTTTTATAAATTTTTTCCTATATTTTTTAAAGTTGCGTAAAATAAAAGTATAATAAGTGTACAAAAAATTAGTGTCATTTTTCTAAGTGGTAAAAAAATTGTATAAAAAATGAAAAAGTAAAAAAAAAGAGTGCAAAAGTGAAAAAAAAATTAAGGAAAAAAAATAAAAAAAATTAAGTGAAAAAAAAGTAAAAAAAATTCTAAATGAAAAAAAAGTCAACGAACTAAAAGTGAAAGTCAACGTAAACACAGGGACCATTCATGTTAATTTTCGAAGTGGTAAACCTGGTAACCTGCTAGTAGCAGACATTACATATATCGATCAAAATTTGAAAGCATTTTGAGAATACTAGTAAAAAAATTAGTTAGTTACGTATTTTGGTCTTTTGAAAATACCATCTTGCGTAGCTATAACTTTCACCCTAAGACGTATATAGAGTTAAAAATTTATGATATTGAAATTTAAGTTTCACCCCAAAAGGTTTATAACACTTGCTCCGCCTGTCCTATAAGTTTTTTTTTCTTTAGTTTTTGACACGTATATTTTTGTAAGTTTTTTGTTCCATAAATCTAAACCAAATTTCGATTTTTATACAAACATTCCTAATTTATTAATATTTAGATTTAATTAATTTTAAAAATCCAAATAAAAAAATTAATTTAAAAAAAATCTTACTAAATGAGGTATGATTTGAATTTTTTGAAATACAAAAATCCCCACTTGAGGTTTTCCTTTATTATATAATAATAAAAAAGATTAAACGCGGATTGGTTTCTTCATTTCTTACAATACATACAACTTTACCAATCATGATTTTTTTAACCATGGTTACCGACAAATTGCCGACTAATCAACGAGATTTAAACCCACCGCCACACAGACTCAGGTAAAACCATCTCTTTTTAGGAGGTTGGCGTGACCACTTTAAGGTTGTTTGCACCTAGCAATAATTGAACTTGAGATCTCGTATATTTTAAAGTGATAGCCACAAACTCTTTTACCACTAGACCAACCTTGAGTGGTTAACTTTACCCAAACCAAAATTGAGGGCTCTTTTTTCACATGTTGTGAGGTGATGGGAGTATTTACCCGTTACATGTGATGATTTCATGACTATACAAATAACCAAACGAGTCACGAGATTCAAATAAACAACTTGTAAACTACTTAACGTACTATAAACTATTACTACTGGAGTACAAGATAAGACCCTAAAGATGATTTAAACGTTTGGTGTTCTAACAATCTACCCGTAAGGGCATGTTGTTTGAGATCTTATTTTTTGCTCTATGCACTTCCAAGAGTGTCGAAGTTCCAACATTTCCTTTATAGCTTTCATAATTATTCTCATCATGGCTTCTTGTTCTTAAGCCATCTCCAACTGTCTATATTAATTTGATCTCATCTAGTATCTTTAGGAGTTTTTCCAAGATTCATGTCAACGTCCCTGTACAAAACTTGGCTATTTCACAAACTCTCAACAGCCTTTTCTGTCAGTCACATTCACTAAGCAGAGTTTAAGATTGGGCTTCTCAATGCCCGTCTGTTTCCCGACCCTCTCAATACATGGACAAGTGAGCATAGGAGTCAAGTTGATCCTCTTTTAATAGTTGTACCACTACTACCCGAGATCTCATGAATATTTTTAAAGATTTGATTATGTGAGCTGGTGAGTACGGTGAGAAGCCCGACCAGCCAACTCACGGTATGCATTTGGCGCCATATATAGATGTGGGCTGGCGCCATGGACACCGTGTGCTCTTAAAATCTCGAGATCGGTTTCCACGTAGTTTGGGATAAGGCTATCTTCACCAGCCACCACCCGCTCATTTTGCTTCTTTCATTTCAAGCTTTAGGCTTCTCTCCAACCTTCGCTTGTGGGCCATATCAAAGCTGCTATTGTTGAGCCGACCCGCCTGGTATGGATGCGCGGAGCCATTGCTGGTAGTTTGGTATACAAGATGTGATATTAGTATACATGCCTACGTTTCATTTTAAATACGTTTATTTACTTAATATCGAAAACTAAATTGCCCACTTTGCTGTAACCAGTCACAAGTTTTTAAACTTCATAATTTTGTTTGATCACTACTAGGAAAGTATCTGTAATTTAAACAACTGAATGATCACAAATTGAGATAAAAGACATGAATTTATGCTCCTTGATTTGTCTCTAAAGAAACATGCTTATGGTACAGCATGATTATTAAACTGAGGTGAAATTTGACACCTTTATTTTGCAAAGAGTACAGTGTGGTAATGGAATGTGATCATTTCTTTATTTTACTATTGAAGAAACTCAATCATTGTAGCGGCCACAACAGCAAAACGAATTGTGATAGTGAAACCGAAAGGCAAAAAGTTGGCCCTTATTTGCTCCATCAAACTTGCAGTCGGCTACACCTACAGTCCGTTTCTTTGAATTACCTCCAAACACTGTAAGACATTTTCCTGTACCACGAGAGACCAAGAATCTGAACTCCCTGTGGTTCAGGTGCTTCGGTGGGTTAATTGATTTCCAATCTGCAAAGGCCAAGCTCTCCAATGAAGTCAACGACCGCAGGCTCACTTTGCCATGGTTGTTGACTGTGAGATAGTTGTTTCCTCCTGAGCATTTATCCATGTAATTACTAAACCTGTTTCCTCAACAAATAGATAAATTACGAAAAGTGTTAAGAATAAAGCGTATATATGTAACTTTTTAAATTAACCAGCTGGATAACTCAGTACAACTAAACTACATAATGAACAAAATTAATTCTGCACACCATAGGTTAATTTTTTATATTTCTATACATGCTAGAGATATTCACATATACAAGATTGTAGCAATATAAAATAAAAGTAGTAAAGTAACTCTCAATACCGTCTTTCACAAGTTATGGGTCTCAATACCGTCTTCCACGACGTATGGGGAGGTTGAGATGTGGACAGCCATACCCCTACCAAAGGTAGAGGGGCTGCTTCTGCCAAAGGTAAAAAAGGACCTCCGACCTTGCAAGGAGTGAGGATCGAACCCTTAACCTCTGTCTCCAGAGACAAGGGTGATAACCACTTGATCCAACCTTGCTATAAAAGTTATAAGAATTTACGAAGTTGCAACTGTAAGCAAATTATTTGCACTTTTATTGTGCACACCTGCATCATTAATTGTATTTCATGTTTTAACCGGCTTATAAGTGTGAAGTCTTTTTTTGACAGATATGTACAAAATTCTTATTGCTATTTATATTTCTCTTCATCAATACAAATCTGAGATAAAAACAACGCTAACCTATGATAGCCGGAAACAGAGCCAGAGGTGGATTCCCACCCAAAATAGGCATTGTACTGAGCAGACTCACCACCGACAACATTGGGTACTGAGTAAACACCTCTGTCACTCGCGTTAACAAAATCAGACTGCAATGCGCCGGAAATGAGGGTGTCATCAAAGGCAGTCATGTGCGGGTAGGCATAGCTCGGTGGACATGTTTTGGTTTTGTGATCACAACTAGAGCATTGGTCGCATAATGTTTTGCTCTGAAGTACTGGAGTGACTTTATTAGCACCAACATTCACCATTACCAGAAGCAGCAGTAACAGGATGACCAAATTGAGGCTGCTACGTAAGGCCCTAAAACGATCCATTGTGTTTCCCGATCACTAACTAATGAATCTCCATCCTGTTTGTGTTTTGTTCAATATTTGTATCAAAACATTTTCATTCGGCAGATGCTTCTTAGAAAGCTACCATTATTAATTCTTTATATGCATATTTGTATCATTTTGGTTTTGGCTTGTAAGTATCCCCATATACTCCAAAATACAAAACAATTTGAGACATAGTTAATATCAAAAACCTTCACACCTTTTACAAGGTCATATATTATGCAAATAATTATCCGTACATATAGAACAAAAGAGCAAAACAAATTACACACAATATGTACATGTAAAGAAATAATATTAATCAACAAGAGTATAATCGATACAGCGTGAGTTTTCATGCACCACCAGTGACGCAAGAGAAGAGTCTATGGCTCCTGAATCGCACAAGCTGCTTCTGGTGGACGTTATTCTTAGCGGACTGACTTCTTTTTGTTGAGACTAGATGGCTGCCTGTATTTTCCTGTTGCGGGTACTTGTAATTATATCCGTCTGGGTAGAAATCTGCAATGTTGTAGCTTTGAAATGGTTCCTTCACTGTCATGCTTCTCTTGATGCTCTTATACACTTTTGGAATCAGCCCCTCCATGATCACAGTTCTAGCTCTCCTATTGGTGTTCAAGAATAATATGCACCCAAAATTTGCAATGCTGTTATATATTTGATTAATATTAATAATGTGTTATATCTATTAGCTCATTTGACTTCACCTGACTCGCAAAGTTTATATTTTTCTTTGTTATCAGGTTGTTTAATTTATTGGATTTGGTAATGACTCGGTCATAAGACGTGATCACCATTAGATGTCTGCCTAATCAAATCCAAAGAAAAGTCTTTGGAGTGATTATGTGTCTTGGAATAATGATATTTAAAATGGGTTAGATTTGTGCCTTTCTTCATTCTTTATCAAATCCTTACTACCATCCTCACGCTCAAAACATAATGGACTTTTTTGTATATTTATTTCGTTTTAAAATTAGAGGAGAGTTATTTTGTGTACTAATAAAGGAAAAAGATTATCTCAAGTTGTGGTCAAACATGATTGATCATGTTATGTTTTTTGTGAGGGGAAATAAATAAGTGGGCTTTTGATTTTCATTCATTGAATGTCTTGTTTACAATTATTTCAGTAATTGTGAATTCGGGTTTCTCTTAATTTAAATAATGGTAACCGTTATAATAAAAGACGCTGTTTGGGGTTGCGGTGGGAGTAAACCACTGGGTCCGGATGGTTTTACTTTTAAGTTCATTAAAAAAATATTGGGATACGATTGGCAAAGATTTTGTTGATATGCTGAAAAAATTTGAAATTAATGGGTTTATTCCTAGAGGGTGCAACTCGTCTTTCATTGCTCTTGTCCCTAAAGTTCAAGATCCTCTTCATGTTAGTGACTTTAGACCCATTAGCCTTATTGGTTGCCAATACAAGGTTATTGCTAAAGTACTTGCAAATCGACTTCTTTAAGTGGTCAACTCGGTCGTTAGTGAAGCAAATCCGTTATATAAAGGAAGACAAACATAGATACGCCTCTCTGGTAAATGAGTTAATCAATTGGGCGTCTAATAAAAGAATAAAAGCTCTTTCCTTTTAAAGTTGAATTTGAAAGGCTTTTGATTCTCTTGATTGGAGATTTCTTGATCACACCATGGATCAAATGGGTTTTAGTCTCAAATGGAGGAATTGGATCAAAGGGTGCTTAAATTCGGCGTATGGTTCAGTGATTGTGAATGGTTCTCCCACGAAAGAATTCAAAATTAACAAAGGTCTTAGACAAGGTGATCCGTTATCTCCATTTCTTTTTATCATAGCGGTTGAGGCACTTCATGTTTCCCTCCAAGAAGCTAAGTCTAAAGGAATTTTTGAAGGTGTCAATATCGGTTCGGACAATGTTAAATCACTCTACCTACAATTTGAGATTATCATAGGCAAATGGTCATGAAAATGCCATGAATCTTTGTCACCGAATTTAGATGCTATACATTTGGCTTCCGGGTTAAAAGTTAACTTTTCTAAAAGTAAACTTTTTGGAGTCGGTGCCACCCGTGTGGAAACGAATTGGTTGGCGTCCTCCTTATATTGTCAAGCTTCATCACTCCCATGTATCTATCTAGGTCTTCCCATTGGTGCAAACATGAACAAAGTGTGCAACTAGAATCCTATCATCGATAAATTTCATAACCGGCTCTCCACCTGGAAAGCTAAGACTCTATCTTATGGTGGTAGGATTACTCTAATCAAATCTGTTCTCGGGCTCTAGGTACTTACTTTTTTTCTCTTTTTAAAGATCCAAAGTCGGTGCTAAGTTACTTGGAAAAGCTTAGACGTAATTTCTTTTGGGGAGGCTCTTTAGAATCTAACAAATTGGCTTGGATAGCTTGGAAAAAAGTGTGTTCTCCATCAACTTCAGGTGGACTTGGAATTGGTAGTCTTTAAGCTTCAAAACCTAGCCAATGTTGACTAAAACTGGTGGGGGGGGGGGGGTTGGCGATTTTACACGGAACCTGATGCTCTTTGGCATCATGTCATTACCTCCATATATGGTTCAAAGGGCGGTTTAGACTTAACTTCTCATTCACATATCAGAGGCCCATGGAAATCTATTATTGATTTAAGAAGTTACCTCCTTAAATTCAACTTAGATTTACAATCTGTGTTTATAAGAAAGATAAGAGATGGAAGTTCTTTTTGCTATGGAAGAGTTTTGACACGGAGCTTTAACTTTGAAGGAGAATTTTCCTAGATTGTACCATCTGAAGACTTTTAAATTTTGCAAAATAAGTGATCGGTGCTCCATGGGTAGTGGTCTGAATCGTTTCTCGTGGGCTTGGAGGAGGCCACTTCGCTCAGGCTTAGAAAGCTCCCAACTAGCAGCTTTATTGGATCACCTTCAACATCTTTGCATCACCTATGATCCAGACACCTGAGAATTCAAACTTGACAATTCTAACATTTTCTCTGTTTTATGTGTTAGAAGATACATTGACAAAGCCATATTGGTTCCATTCGGCAACAAAATTAGATGGAATAACTCAATTTCGATCAAGATCAACATTCACAATTGGAGATTACTTAATGACAGGTTGCCTACAAGAATGAATATGGATATTCGTGGTATGGACTTAAACTTGACTCGTTGTCCTGTTTGTGATGATGCTTTGGAGACGGCTCAACATCTTTTCATTGATTACATGATTGCTCGAAATCTATGGGTTATGATTCAAAAGTGGTGGCAACTTGCTGATTACCCAAAAGACTTGCAAAGTTTAATCTTTTGGAGTGACTCGACTTCTCTTCCTGATAGGCTCAAGTCTTGTTTTGATTCAATCATTCAATCAACAACTTGGATTATTTGGCGTTATCGGAATAGACTTTGTTTCGACATTCACCCTCCACGGAAAGACAATCTTGGAGACGAAATAAAAACTTTGTCTTACTTTTGGATTAGTCATAGGAAAAAGGATTTTCATCCAAATTGGAACGTTTGGACCCTTGATCCAATAAATGCTTGTAACAATACATTGTAACTTTTCGATTTTCTAGCTTCTCGCTAGTTTTATATAATTACGCCGTTAAAAAATGATAATCCTCATGTTTGACAAATTACATTGTTGTGTGTTAAAAATACTCTAGCCATATTTAATACTAAAACTCGTGTATGCATGTGATAAACTTATAAATTGAATAATAATGAATCCTTATTGAAAGTATATTGTAAAGATAATTTTATTCCCGAATATTCTTACTTAAACTCATAGAGAGAAAAAAACATGAGTTGTTCGTATACGTACAACATCAGCTACTTATTTATATACACAATAATTCGTGCTTTCATTTCGATATTAATAATCTTGTGCATATATATGTTGTATTTATAAAACAACATATATGTTGTATTTTAAAATATAAAATCTAGAGGTAGAAAGTCTAAAGGGTTATTTGTTTATTTTTTAAAGTTATTAAAAAACATGGAAACTTATAAATTTACACTTAACTCCATATTATTTATTTAAAATTCAATCACTAAAGTTTTATTAAATTTCAACCTCATTTTCTAAGTTTTTGTTTTTACAAATTTGACACATATATTTTTATGTGTTTTTTTTATTCATCAAATTCTTTCACCAAAATTTTTAATTTTGACCAAATTGGATTCAATTTTGACTTTTTATTGACCAATCAGATTGCATGATTTTGCCTACATGCCAAAATTAAGCGTTCTGATTGGTTCAAATTTTTTCTCATAAGATTAAATTAATAAAAAATTCTGAAAAACGTAATTCTTTTATTATATAAAAGATAATAATTAGTTGGATATCAAAAGACCCATCCTCACTATCCATATAAAAAGAAATCAATGAGTGAGATTGAAATAGTTTATTATTTTACCTACTTTATGATTTAAATATTATATTAATCGTTAATCGTTAGACAAAACAAATTATACTGACACAACCAGCATTTAATTATCTTTTGATAAACGGACACTTTGATATATACTTTCGATAAACTTTTTGTTTTCATTTTTTCACTTTTTTTCATTTTCTCATGATTTTTTACGTTAATTTTCTTTTTTTTCGTCGTTGAAACTTGCATGAAGAAATCACATTTGATTAAATACTAACTTGAATATTTATATAAAGTCACGTGTGATTTAACACTAATATCATATGTGATTTAACACTGATATCGAATTACTTGTGATTTACTTGAATTATATATCATATGTTATTTAACTCTAATATCATATATGATTTAACACTAATATCCAATTACATGTGATTTTATTAAAATTACATATCATATGTGATTTAACACTAATATCACATGTGTTTTTATTAGAATATTCAAATTAGTGTTTAATCACATGTGAAATCATGTAAGTTTTAACAACGAAAAAATACGAAAAAACGTAAAAAGAAAAAAAGAAAAATATTTGTCGAAAGTATATCAAAGTGCATATCGATAGAAAGATAATTAAATGCTCGTCATGATGGTATATTCTATTTTGATTAATGATTAACGGTTTAGAAGATACTAATATTTGAAAAAAAAGATGAAAATATGTTTGAGTTTAATCTTATCAATTAGATCAAACTAGAATGAAGGGTGAAGATTAGTCCCATATTATCTAAAAAAACTTAAATTTAAAATAAATATATATTCTTAGTTTGCACAAAATTAAAAAAAAAACTTACTATAATCTTCATCAATCAAATATTGTCTTAACTCATTAACTTTTTTATTAGTTGAGATGCAAAATAAACATTCAATTTAAGACATCTTAAAATGAAAAAAAATAAACATTTATTTTGATACATAAAATGAAGTTTTTGTTGGTGAATGGACTTGACAATTTCTTGTAAAAATAATTTATTCGTATATTTTTCTCGAAAGTGTAGTCAACGTTGAATTAATCTTTTTCGACTAATGGACTAGTTGCGAATTTTATTATGTATCTATGTGACTGAATAATGTATGAATATAAGTTCAAAAAAAAAATAATGTATGAATATTAAAGAAAATGAAGTTGGTACTTGGTAATACATAGATCATTTGTGAAATAATAAAATGTGGAAGCTATAGATACGCAAGATAGTATTTTCAAAAGACCAAAATACGTAACCAACTAATTTTTTTACTAGTATTTTCAAAATGCTTTCAAATTTTGATCGATATATGTAAGTAACCGCTTCTAGCAGGATTACCAGGTTATTCGCCAACACCCCCCTAAACTCATTTCTTTACCCACTTCGAAAATTAACATGAATGGTCCATGTGGCTTACGTTGACTTTCACTTTTAGTCCGTTGAACTTTTTTTCATTTAGAATTTTTTTTTACTTTTTTTTTCACTTAAATTTTTTGACTTTTTATTTCACTTAATTTTTTTTACTTTTTTTTCCTTAATTCTTTTTTCACTTTTGCACTCTTTTCTTTTACCTTTTTCATTTTTAATTCCAATTTTTATTTACCAATTAGAAAAACGACCATAATTTTTTTTACACTTATTATACTTTTATTTTACGAAACTTAAAAAAATTATAGGAAATAAAATTTATAACAATTTTATTACGTAATAAATTTTTCATATAAAAAATTTAAAGAAAAATCTTATATATAATATAAAACCTTATATAAAATAAGCTTTTGAGACTTGATCTGGGCTTAAAATTCTGAAAAATGGGGGTTTTATAAATTTCGTTTTTTATTTTTATTTGTAAAATTCATTTATTTTTATTTGTAAAATTCAAATAAAAAATGTTACATAACCAAGATTCGAACTTTAATCCCTCAGATTATAAAAGAAGCCCCCTAACCACTAGAGTAAACAATTTTTTTGATTTATATGTTACAAATTTAAATATATAAGGTCATGCGAATTTTAGATACCAGATAGCACAAATAAGCTAAATATATATATATATATATATATCTAT
The DNA here is from genome assembly GCA_026074375.1 of Tanacetum coccineum. Taxonomy (NCBI): domain Eukaryota; kingdom Viridiplantae; phylum Streptophyta; class Magnoliopsida; order Asterales; family Asteraceae; genus Tanacetum; species Tanacetum coccineum. Next base: position 45,725 of record BQNB010001198.1, read on the forward strand.
AATCTATAACCTATATAAAATAAGCTTTTGAAACCTTGATCTTCGCTTAAAATTCTGAATAAATGACACGTGGATAATACAAAATAATCAACGGTTGTTATTCATTCTCATCTTACGCATTAATTCTAAAAGTATATAGTTGTTGAACCTAAAGATGGGTAAAAAAATTCAGGCTATTGAAATACATACTACTGATTTCATTATCAGGTTATTTTTAATTTTGTATAAATTTTAGATATTATCAATTTTATTATAATTGCTTGAATTATTGGTGATTATCATTGTTATAAAAAAAAGTTGTTAGAATTTTTGGGTATTATCAATTTTTTTTTATCAATTTCTCCAAAGATTTGTTCATACGAAAAGTTGTTGCAATTTTACGAATTAGTGATTTAACGTTTAATAATGTTTACAGTTTTGTGTTCGTCTATATCATGTTTATAATTGAAATGTTATATAGGATTTAATTTTACTAAGTGGGGAAGCTTTGAAAAATAGTTAGATAACAGAGGAAGGAAAGTTTGAAAACTGATTTTGAAAAAAAACGCTTATCATTTATTAAGAAGTAATGGACATCCTTGATTTTAGTTTGAGTTCTAAAAATCAAATCCTTACCTTTCTTATTTAAATGGAATACACAAATAAAGATGGTTTATTGATTTTATTCGTTTTTTGGCGATTATTGCAGTGTAAAAGTCTGGATATTAACTTGAAAAGCTCCATTCAAAGTGGTAAGACTTGTCTAAATTTTTTTGTTCTTATTTGTTAGAAGCGTAATGTCAATGAATCGCTTAAATATGATTTTAGAAATTATGTGGTTCTTGATTGTGTGTATGATGTCGATGATGAATAGGGCCCTTTAGAACCAATGTGAGAATCCACTAAATTTTCTTTTGTGATTATGATGCGTTGCCTTAGTTTTGAAAGGTCATAGGTCTTTTGTCATTAATTTTGGTGATACACATGCTTCTATAATTGATTAATTTACCAACTTAAGCTCATAAGCCAGAAAACTTGAAAAGTCTTTTAGTTGCGGAATCACTTTTTCAGTCTCTCAATATTGCAAAAACATATTTGTTCTATTTCAGTTTATGAAGAAGCCAAACAGCTGTCTGATAGTAAATCAGTGGGTATGGATTTGCTTAATGAAACTTTTTTGATATGGGTTTTTGGAATTGCTTATTTAAAGAGCATTATAAGTTTTTATTTATTCTGAGTGTATAGCAGTAATCAATGGGTAAGGTCAGATACTACACTAATGCACATTTATGACTGTAGAGAAAATTGGCTTTCAAGTATAGTATTGGTTTCACATGCCGCTTCACATATCTTTATCTAAATTTGTGTTTACTTTTACAGTTCTATCTAGAAAATACAAGCAAAGTTATGGTCACAGGTGCGGATTCACATGTCAGAATCCATTCAAAATGCGAGCGTGATTGGAAAATTCAGAAGTATAGTCTTTAGCTATTTACATGTGAATTAATCATCTGACTTTTTTAGTTAAAATAATTCTAATATTTTGCAACTGATGAACTTCAGGTCAAATAAATGCTGGATCACCAGGTGTAGGTAGAATGGTATGATTTCAGTCTTATAACTTTTACCGGTTAGTAAAGGTTATTTGATGACATTATTAATTGTGATAACAGATAACGAGAAAGGTTGTTGACACGTTGATACCAGTTACACTCGAGCTGGGTGGAAAATATACATTATGTTTGCAAAATTGTTGATGTTGGATGTCTGAACAGGTCAGATTCTTTTGATAATCGGTATTATATTACTACTAATGTTGGTTCAAGATTATGACTGTTTTTTGGTGCGCTAAGACAAATAATGTTTATGTCTATCTACCTGAACGATTATGCTTATACTTATCAAACTATTGTCAAGTTAAATTTTTGTTTGTGACGATATTTTTAGAAGTGAATAATATCAGGATAACATACTTACTGAACTTTTGATGATTCCTGCTATAATGTTATTTAAATATCACACATAGTTTTCTCCTATGTTATTTTTAGTTATTAGCCCAATAAAAAAATGTTAAATAGGAAGTTAGCAGATAAGAGTAAGTTATCGATAAGACCTACCGAAAATATTGTATATATATAACGAATGAGAAGACTAACCTGGGTTGCTTTTGAGAGGTAACTTTCCTGACTCATATTGTGTAATTTTTCAATCAAATTGAATCTATCACCTAATATTTTCAATTAGTTACTTATAATTTCCGTCGCATTCTCACTATGAAAGCGCTAATGTATAGTAGTTCATAGAACTAACCCTGTAAGACTTATCCTATTTCCCTGTTAAGCACACTATCATATAATTCTATCTTCCGCAAGCTGTAAAAAAAGTCTGGCTTTCTTATAGTTGTGACTTGTGACTCTGTGTGAAGTGTGGCTTCATTAAAGAATGCAATGATAGAACATTTTTATTAGGATGTCACTTTGTAAGTTCTATGGTTAGAGGTCGTATATTTGCGATTTACAAAGAGTGTGTCAATTACTCAATTTGGGTTGGGTTCAAATGGGTCAAATGCTGAATTAGACTAAAACAGAGCTAGACATATGGGTTGAACAAGTCGAAAGTCGCAATTTTTATTTGTGCTTGTTTATGTTTATTTTATTATTTTTGCTACTTTTCTATATATAAAATGGTAAGCACCCAAATAATAGCTTCTGATTATAATGCTTTGTGACAGAAGAAACAACATATTGTTTCCTTCATTTGTGTAAACAGCATTCCCAAACACCCCTATTCCATTAACTAAAAAAGTCAAAGGTGTTTTGCTTTTGTTGGGGAAAGTATGAACTAATTAGGTGTTCGTTGCAAAGAAGCTTAAAATTCATACAAAGAACCACTAAATGGATCGGTCATATTTGTGTTTTTTATGGACCATTGGTTTAAACATGTGCGCTTAAGCATGTTATGATTGTTGTTTTTTCATCAATTTTTGCAAGACAGAGCGTGTCACCAATAGTGGTGGTGATGTCTAGCGGTTGAATACTGGTGGTGTTATACAAGAAGCTTTTTAGGAACTACTGCATAAATCATGGTATCTATACTCGATGTGGAAACACAAGCAGTTTGACATACATTATCGGTGCGTTACTATCCGTTATTTTATATATATTCCTTTACTTCATGGTACTATCAAATATCACATTTGTCCTATCAAATATTTTGGCAACTTTCCATCATTAGACGCTTATTTTTCATTTTCTCTATATTATTAAGTACTTATTGTTAAAAATTATTTCCAAAATTTACTGATTTTTCATAGTTTAAGGGGTTGTTTGGGATTGGTTTTTTAAGTCCTTAACAGCTTACCTTTAACCATAAGTAGCTCTCTATTCTCCCCTTATTATGTTAAGCCTTAAACACATAGCTAATTTAGATACTTGGCTCAAATTTGTAACAGAATTAGCAATGGATATAAAATCCATTGGTAACTTGGTAAAGAATAAAGAAAAACCATTGTTCGTTAAGAATCAATTCTTAATGGTCATTGGCAAAAACTATGTACACACTGTTGCACTGTGTAAGAGACTAACATGTTAAAATGAATCCCAGAGACACATTGTTGCATACTTCATATTGGATTTTAGAGACGTTCAAGTTTTGATTTTTCATAGTTTAAGAGGGTGTTTGGGATTGTTATTTTTAAGTCCTTAACTTCTTACCTTTAATTAACTATCACAATTTTAAGGGTTGTATAGATGTACATTTATGTTACTACATGTATGTTTAAGTTGGCTATTTCTTTAACGAAACAAAATAATACGCATTATACTATACACCGTCTAGATCAAACACTCATACAAGTAACTCTACATTTGTTTTTTTAAGGAATTTGTTTTTGTAGTTTGACGAATGATTATTAATTTAACATGAATATCGGGAGAAGTCAAGGTGATAAATGTGTTGCTTATTTTCAGGAAGAAGATGATACAAATTATGTAGAATGAGAGGCTGCAGATGTAATTTACAGTGACTTCGAGGAAGATGTATGTTAAAGTGGCTCATCATGATCAATGTATTTACTCTGTATAGAATGTAACAGTTACACAAATTAGTTACTTATCATTAGTTGGAAATGGGTCAAAATGGGTTGGGCCAAAACAAGTTAAGAAATGCTTTTTGTAATGGAATATGGGAATGATGATTTTGATGTTGATTTTTTTAATTTATGATGTGTATTTTCAAGTTTTGTTGTCAGACATGTGACATATCTATCAAGGTACTTTGACAAAGAGACACTACTGCAACTTTTAGAAAAAGTAGTTGACCCGGTTGATAAGTATAAAATAAACTTGTGGCATTATCAAGTTTCTTTTGTGGTATATTTTTGAAGAGTTCTTTATAAAATCTTTGTGTCTCATTATTATTAGACAAGAGTTTCGTAAACCAGATATAAGCTTAAACTTAATTGACAATTTTGGTTATATGTGTTTTTGTTTTAGTTAATAATATCAAATACTAAAGAATAGGTCGACACAAATTTGTAAAATAAATGAAAGACTTGCAAAAGAAATCGGGTAACCAGGTTAAATGGTGTCATGCAAATAACTCAAAATCATAAAAAGGTATGTAATTAACTTTTATGATTTTTTGTCAAACTGGATTAGTGGAAATTTTCACTTTTACTTTTACTTTTTTGTTTTTAATATTCAATCATTTAATGTTATTTATATCTTACATTCTCCTACTAGATTTTGTATCTTTAAAAATAATCTTACAGCTAGCCGCCCAACGGGCGGGCCTTGAAGCTAGTACACTAAATAATAGAAAAACATTCAACAATTTATATCAAAAGGTTTACAATATTTAATCATATTTCATTTGAGAATAATTTTGTTACATATATAATTTTTCTTTTAAAACTTAAAGGTTTATAAAAATCAGTTCTTAATAAATTTCAGATTCATTGAACACCAAAAGAATATAATTAATAATAATGCGATAGACGATGGTGTATAGTAGCCGTCTTGTATGCAACAACAGAAAATATGCTATAAAATTGTATAAAATAACTTTTTTATAATTTAAAAGTTATTATTCACTTAAATTTCTTTTCTATAATAATAAATGGAATTGATCCCGTAAGTTTACGAGGATACATAGTGATGGTGATTTGATATTTATGAAAGCTAAGCTTGCTAAAAGCGGAAACAAACTAACTGGATTGAAATTAAACATGGGTTAACTCTATGCTAAACAGTAACACGTCGAACTAAATTTTCAAGCCCATATTTTGTTTTGGACCTTTTGCAGCTAAGCATTCTACAATCTACATAGACCCAAATCTGCCCCTGATTTCCATTAAGTGTTCTTATAATACCCTTTAAATTATGGGTGTTCGTCGGTTTGCCCTTGATTTTCATTTAGTTCGGTTATTTTTTTGGTAAAATTGAAACGAATCAAATTCAAATTGGATCTAAACGGGCTAAAAAATGAATTTGAATTATGTTCGGCTTTCGGGTTTACCTGAATTACATAATTTATATATCTTTTTTAAAATTTAATCATACAAATTAAAATTCAAGCTTAAAAAGAGTTTTAATTTATACTAGAAAAAAAATTAATCGTCTTTTTATATATATATAAATATATATGTATATATGCATTCGGTTTTCGGTTCGATTTGCCAAAACCATATCCAAACTGAAAACCGAACATCTACTTTGTTCGGTTTGGTTTTGAAGAATTGGTTCGGTTACAAATTCGGTTAAGTCTTTTTCTGTTTAGTTTTAATTTTCGGTTTATGTGGATATTACCGATTTGTGAACACCCTACTTTAAATAAGTCGAAAGAGAGTCATAGAATTTAAAAATATAAAACTTTCTATATAAGCTTGTAAACTCAAACTAACAAATAAACATCTAAATAGTTTGTTTTAACTACTTCAAACCATCCATCATGGTAAAAATAAAATAAGAGTTTATAATTGTGTAATAATACTAATTTATAAACTTTATTGTTTTATAAAAGGTAAAGTCCCATTAGAGGTCTTAGAAGTCTTGGCCTTATGGACGTACTCTAATTAATTCGGCTCGAGTATTCCTTGTTTGCATAAATCAATCGGTATGTTTTAAACCTTACGCATACCACTAGACCAAAGGCCTTGGGTTTAAAAACAACATTATAACCTTCAACTAAATGTTGTTTTAAACAAACCCTCTTCATTTAGTTTCTTTCAAACAAAATGGACATGTAAAGTTATTTTTAATTTTTGGATTTTGAATTCCATAATTTCTACATAAATCCTTGTTATGGTTGCCTGATTAATGCGATTGAACGTGAACGATTAAAGTCCATTCTATAGACATAATGTTACAATGTATTAAAGGTATGCTTATAAGTTATACGGTAGCTAACAATCTGAATTAATTCATAACTAAATCAATAGCAAAAGTCAATTCTGAAAAAATTAGTCAAATTTGCATCACATATATATAATTATGTAACAAATATGATTACATATGATCAAAGCATAGTAATTTATACTATCACGTCGCCGAACGTACTAGGCGGGTAACCGGACATGCTGGGACCCAAGTCTGAGCTGGTTACACCGCGGTTGCGGGTCACTGGGTCTTAAATGACAACAATCACATACTCAAAGGTCCACACCAAAACATCTTAGCTACTAAAATGAAGCCATTAAAACTAAAAAAATAAAAAGTTAAAACCCTCGCCACGTCAGCATCACCATCCTTTCCTCCATTGTTAACCTCACTCACACATGAATCCTTCAAACTCATTTCAACTAGCTTGCTGACGTCAGCAAAAACAACACTTGAAGAAGAAGATCTGTATAGAAAACACACAGTACTGTGTGTTTTATTTACTGATTTAGGTATAAGTTTACTTTATTTTATTTATTTATTTGATGAAAAATGAACTCATTGAATATATCGAGGCTTTACTGTTACTTTTTTTCCACTTTTTTTTAATTTTTTTTAATTTCATTTAAAATTTAATTTTGTTATTTTGCGGCGCAGCTCGTTGCTCGTTTACCTTCCACCTCTGTGTAAATCCTATTTTGAAAATTAATAAATATCTGTTTGTAGTTTTGTAGTGTTATATGCTGATTTAGGTATAGTTTATGATTCTATACCGTTAGTTCGTGTTGTATAACTTTAGATTATTATTGTGTATATGTACTCGCTACATTTATCCGTTCAAGCTCATTTTTAGTAGCTTATAGCATATATAAGTTCATAAGCCATTAATTTGAGCTTAAGAGCTTAAGAAATATTCGATAAGCTCAGAAGCCCATCAAATAAGCTTAAATAAACACCCTTTAGCTTTTTAGGTTTTTGATGTTAGACGTAGTTGTATAGAAATGATGCAAAAGTGCTTGAGATTCGAATATAAGTTGATTATATTGGATGCAATAGTTATGTTAATTTCATTTGAAAGACGCTTTTTAGGTAATTTTGTATTATCTTTTTAGGTTTTGTAAATAGTAGGTATAATTTATTAAGCGTTATATTGAATGAAGTTGGTGCGCCTATAATGTTGCATTATTAAGGTTAAGATAGATTTTTAGACTTTGTAAAAGGTAGTTATTGTTAGGTTTTTGAAGCTAGACCTAGACAGTGTCGGAACAAGGGTTATAAGTGGCCCGGTTCACAGTTTGTTTTAAATATAAGGAAAAATAGTGAAGAAAAATGGCACGATTTCATTAAGAGTTAAGACGGTCGAGTTAATAATAAAATTCTTTTATTTTTCACTTATTATTATATTAACTACGTAAGTGCTACAAACATAAATTTTTAGGAAAGTATTGGATTTTTTATTTATGAAAGTCAACATTTCGAAACGAATTTCCATCCAGGTCCCGTGAGTCCGTGATACCCCATGACCCCCTAGTTCTGCCACTGGACTTAGCTATTTTAGAAAATGCACATATCTGTATTTGCTAATTTATTTCTAATTTACGATTATATACTGTTCATATTGCGCTTGTTTAGATTATGTTATGGAGTATATTTTAATTTAATGTTATATATGACGAATACGAACTCATTGCATTTATCAGTGCTATAATGTCGAGCTGTTTTCTCTGTAATTTTTTGAATTAGTTTTAAGGGTTTGTAAAGAGTAGTTACAGCCAGGTTTTTGTAAAGAGATTTTTAGTTGAAAATTTGGGGGTGACATTTTGTAGAATTTGCATTCGAGTTTGAATAGGTCGTTTATTAGGTGATATGATAAATAAGTGTTGTATTTGACTATTTGTTATCGAGTATAAATAGGGTTTTGTGATGTGTGTGTAGGAGTTGGAATATGGCGGAACCAAGTTCCGTTAATGTTATACTTGAATTTCTGAAGACTAATAAGCTTGATAAGGCTGAGGCTGCATTGCGTAACGAGATTGGTAACCGGGGTGATTTGAATGGGTTTTTGCAAGGTCTTAAGCTTGAAGAAGTTATGGCGAAATCTGGTGTGAATGGCGACAATGGGAAAAGTACTCAAACGCGCGATGAAGCTTTGAAAGAGGAGTTTGTTATGAAGAAAATGGAAAACGGGAATACAAGAAATGGATTGGATACTAAAAGGAAAAATGTGGATGAGATTTATACGTCGTCATCTAATAATACAGAAGAAACTGTGCTCGAGATATATCCAAAGAAGTTTAGTTCTAGTAACGGGTCAGTTGATGTTAAAGCAAATGATGTGAAAGAGTATTCGGTTTCTTCTCAGTCAAATGATAAGAATCGAGTCACTGTGAAAGTGGGTGTAGAAAAGGATTTTTCCGGAGACGGAAAACAGTCGAATATGAACAAAATTATGGAGCCTAAGGAATTTATGGATAACCCTTGGTCGAGAAATGATGAAATCAAATATAGTTCATCAGAGTCATGGAATGCTTGTTCTGTTAAAACGGTATTTCCGTCCTCTAAGGGAGATGCGTCAACCAGTTACGATACTAGTAAAGAAACAAAAACTTTAGGTGGTTTCGGTTTTCCGGTCATTTCGGAGAAACAGAAGGAAGAGTTGCCAAGGTTAGCACCTGTTAAAATTAAGTTAGAGGATAAACCATCAAGCATAACATGGGAGGAGAAGCATCAACGTGATGGACCTGGTTCAAATGCTGTTAATGGCGACAGTTCCTTTCTTATTGGATCGTTTCTGGATGTTCCAATCGGCCAGGAATTAAACAATGCAGGTCTGGTAGTATTTACATTTGTTTATTTCATTTTGAAGTTATTTAAAAACATTAACGTGGTATATGTAGTTGATACTAGTATTAGTACTAATTTTATGCATAATATATTTTATCTTTTTTAGTAATTAGTAGCTGTTAGAATTTGTATAGCTCTTGCTTACTGTCATGACGAAGGTATACATAGACACAAAAGTGACTGAGTTTTACATGAACATACCTATGTTAATGCTCTAACATCATTCCTCCGCCCTGTGACACAACTCTTTAGTCATCAGGGACTGAGTATGTACCGACCTGCGCAACATGTTGCTTATGATTATGAATCAAGTTATTAATAGAAATTGATCAACCATTCTACCAAGAGAAAGAAGTACGATCCATTTGACCAAACCGAAAATGTGGCAATTAGCAGATTAGAAAAATACGTCGCCCACGAGCTTTGCTCCGTGCCATGCAGCATCTGCTCCTTATGAATGGTATAACACTATTCCTTTGGATATAGAGGAGGCGAGAGATCATGTAGTTCCTTATTTAAGCTTTCCTGTAAGTTTAAACAAGGAACTGCATAAAGGAATACGTTTTATTCCAGCTTTATATGGTGCAGATATTGCATGGCATGAAGGCCCTGCGTGTTGGCAACACAAGTACTTATCCTCTAATTGCTAATTTACGGTTTACCTGATGATGCGCACTTGGTCAAATGGATCATGGTTCTTGTTTCTTTAATTTAGCCATTCTTGATTGAGGAAACATAAATAGAAGTGTCTATACAACTCCGAATTATGGACAGTGGGAAGAGTTTCATACTCGAGTTTTGGACATTGTAAATCTTTCTCTAGGATATTTATTTAATAGGCAGTGGTACAAAAAGAATTCTGGTGCTTCTTCCTTGCAAATCTATCCAACTACTATTAATTGTATATCCGGATGCAGGATGCTAAGTTTGTATGAAGCAAAGTGCATGAGCTATTTCTGTAGCTTGTTTAAAATTCATCATCCACATGCTAATGTTTGCGAAATCCAAGTAAACACAAAGAATAAGTTCCACATGAATATGGGCTAAGATATAAACTGACCTTTGTTTAAGCTTTAATTGATGACAGGCCACATTCTAAATTATTTACATTTATTCCCTCGGCTGTGCTATGGTCTTTATATACAAGTATAAATTGCTTACGTATTATCATCAACTCTTGAATGATTTAGGTGCAAAAAGGCTTGCAGGAGGCAATTGGTTCTCTGTAAGTCAAGGCATTACAGATGACGCTTCTGATCTAGTATCTGGCTTCGCTACAATTGGTGATGGTATGAGTGATACTATTGATTACCCAAACGACTACTGGGACTCCGATGAGTATGATGACGATGATGATGTTGGCTATATGAGACAACCTATTGAAGATGAGACTTGGTTTCTAGCTCATGAAATTGACTACCCGAGTGATAATGAAAAGAAAACAGATCACGGGAATAGTAAAAGTACACAAGAAAATGGTCCAGAAAAAAATGAGGATGATGATCAGTCATTTGCGGAAGAGGATTCATACTTATCTGGTGACCAATATTTTCTTTCAAAAAACGTGGACACCGTCCATCACTTGGATGATATGACTGGTCAGTATGACGGACAGTTGATGGATGAGGATGAGTTGAATTTGATGCGTCCAGAGTCTGTGTGGAAGGAGTTTGTTTCACAAACAGACGAGCTCATTATGTTAACTGAAGGTCAAATATTGGGTAAAACTGGTAGGCCCCATATGGATGATCTCTGTATAGATGAAGATCAACATGGTTCGGTACGATCAATTGGTGTCGGGATCAATAGTGATGTAGCAGATTTTGGTAGCGAGGTCCGGGAGAGCGAGGGGGAGTTGGAGTATAATTCATCACACGATTCTGAAAGGAAATTAATTGATAGAGCTATGAAAGATAAACCTAGAAGTTCAGGTAAATCAACAAAAAACATGAAAGAAAGAGGATTTTCTTTTCCACCTCCTAGAAACGGTCCACCGTTTACTGGCTCCAATAAAGCTGATAATGCTATTCTAGACAAGGAAAGTTCTGATCTGATCCCTCCATGGAGGCAGAAAAGTAGTAGCTCGTCACCTGTTAAAAGTTCCAGGGATGAAGATGATGTAGGTTCAGCAGATTCCAGCCCTTCTACTCTCTCAAATTATAATTATGCTGAACGGGCCCGTCAAGAGGACCGGAAAGTTGGTGGTTTAAGGGAAGAACCAGGGGCATCTCTGGAGGATGAAGAAGCAGCTGCTGTTCAAGAGCAAGTTAACCAGATAAAGGCTCAGGAGGAAGAATATGAAACCTTTAATCTCAAAATTGTGCACAGAAAAAACAGGTATGTCATCTGTTGCATTTCACTTGACACGTAATCTGGTGAAGCTCTCTATTATAAGCTCATTATAAATTCATCACCTATCTGCATTAGTATTAGATTCTATTAGTATTAAATTCTTTTAGCCTTAATAAGGTTCTTAAAGTAACAACTGCTGCCCACAAACATTATCGACAGGGCAGATATGTTTTTCGATGTGTCACAAACATGTAAGCACCATATGATATAAATTGGGTATTGAACTGAAAGATGTGAATAGAATTACAAAGTAGTCTTATGCATGAGTGGACATATTTGGTGTATGAATTAAATGTATCCTTATCTATAGTGCCAAAATGACACAATTGTTGGAAGTATACCTTTCATCTCTTGGTGTTTTTACTTCTCAGCACTGACAAGGTGGTGATCACAAAGAGTGTCCACTTGTCAGGTTGGACCCAACAAACCAAAAGCAAAAATCGAACCGAAATCTGAGAATTTGAATTTAGCTCTTGGTTTTAACTTTGGTTTAGGTCCAAGACCCAGTTTACATTTCATATCTTTTTTGATTTATAAAATTGAGGGTGTTAAACCGAGCGGAACCAAAATCAAATCACATACACACACAATTATGAAATAATAATATGAACCTAATTTCAAATGGAAACCGACAGATAAACATGTATGATACTGTTTAGTGGACTGAAAATGAGTTGCTAGAAGTGATGTGGATGTGTAAACTGATTTATTTATTGTTATAAATAAGTCCTTTGTTTGATAGCTTACATTCTAGTCCACAGCCCTCTAATCTATACTTATATATTTTTAAGCTGCTTATTTAGGAAAGGAGGTTGAAGATAGTGATGTTAACCAGAAATTGTATCAATTAAGCCTCATGTTAAATCGAGTTTTTTATTTCCGAACTGAAAGAAGTAGAAACCTGTTATATTTACTACTAGTTTACTACTAGTATATGTTAAGATGTTTGTCATTAGCCTTTTTAACTTATTACTTTTTAATCTATTTGTATCTCAGAACTGGCTTCGAGGAGGACAAGAATTTCAATGTTGTTTTAAATTCTGTGATAGCTGGTCGCTATCATGTTACCGAGTATCTTGGGTCTGCTGCATTCAGCAAAGCTATTCAAGCACATGATCTTCATACCGGCATGGACGTGTGTGTAAAAATCATTAAAAACAACAAAGACTTCTTTGATCAAAGTCTTGATGAGATAAAGCTTCTAAAATACATCAACAAACATGATCCTGGCGACAAGTATCATCTTCTCAGACTTTATGATTACTTTTACTACCGAGTAAGTGGTTCTTATTTAGAAATCCATTAGCTATTTTGGTTGGCTATGTATAGAACTTTCAGACGGGGTTGGGGTGTGGGGTGGATGGGTGTGTTAACTTGCATATAACCTAGTGTTTGGTATGATGTAATGAAAGTTGGAATGGAAACAGTTATTACGATTGAATGGAAAAATCTTGTTTGGTTACAAATATACAAGGTAATGATTCATTACAATGAATGACTCATTACATCAAAAACTACCCTTTTCATTCCATAGGGGTCCTCTCCTTTTTTTTCATTACGTCTGTAATGAAATCAAAATTACATAAAAGTCCACCATTAACTAACCACATTAAAATTTAATGATTAAATACACTTCTTATTAACTATGGGCATTTTAGTCTTTTTTTATCGATTGCATTCGGTCCTATCATACCAACCAAACATTATTAATAAGGGTAATGAATTACATCATTTATTCCATTTCGTCGCTTATTCCATTCATTTAACATTTCATTACGTCCTACCAAACGAACCCTAATATTTTTATTGTTATACTTTCAGGAGCATTTGTTAATTGTTTGTGAACTTCTTAAAGCAAACTTATATGAATTTCATAAGTTCAATAGAGAATCTGGAGGAGAGGTTTATTTCACAATGCCAAGATTGCAGGTATGTTGTACCTATTTATTAGAGGTGGCCAAATGGACGGGGCGGGTAATGGGTCAATACAAGTTCTTTTTCATACTGGTTGAAACAAATAGGATTTGGTTGACCCAAATGCTTTCTGCGAATTGTATACTGAATAATTAAAGTGTTAAATATGATTACAGAAAAGGCTATGTTAGACATAAAGCGCTTTAGAAGGTTATATGCATCAAATAGATACTCTAGGTAGCTTACAAATTTCAACCTGCTCGACCCGTTTCCTCTTGAAACAAATTTTCTGTTTTGTCCCGTTCGACCGGTAGAGACGAAATATAATCCAAATTGATACATTCTAGTAAACGGGTTGAATCACTGTAATTCTTTTACATTCCTTATTAGAACGGAACTAGTAGAACATTTACATTGCTTTTCTTTTATCATGCAGTCGATAACCATCCAGTGCTTAGAGGCTATTCAGTTTTTGCATGGTCTTGGGCTTATACATTGTGATCTGAAGCCTGAGAACATTTTGGTGAAGAGTTACAGTAGATGTGAAGTGAAGGTCATTGATCTTGGAAGTAGCTGTTTTGAGACAGATCATCTTTGCTCTTATGTTCAGTCTAGGTCTTATCGTGCTCCAGAGGTCATTTTGGGGCTTCCATATGACAAAAAGATTGATATTTGGTCCCTTGGCTGCATCTTGGCTGAACTTTGTACCGGAAATGTGAGTCTCTCTCTTAAACTAAGGGGTTTGGGTCAGGTTGACCTGAAATATTTTTGCCCATTTTTTTCCTATAAATAATTAACGTGCAGCATATGATTACAACTTTACAAGTATCATACTCCGTATTATTTGCATGCTTATCTTTTTTATTGAATAAAATTATTTCGGGTTTCAAGTTTTAAAAAACACTTTGGCCGACTTTTATCCTGTTTGACCTGTTTCTTAAGCATATGTTTTGATCTTACTTGTATGACCCTTTAGAGATATAACATAACCTGAATCGACCCACTTGTATGTAATTGTGTCAAAATTGCCACTTTTAACAGCGACATATGACATATGATGTTAATGTTTGAAATTGCTTAGAGGGTTTCATTGCTACTTTGTATTTATTCAGTTTTGTTTATCTTAAGCTTGGTAGCAAGTCTTAAATTGAAAATGAGTTGGAGGAAAAGCACGCTCCGACTAGTTGTTAGACTAGTTGTTAGCGAACAAAAGATTTAACCTGACTTTAGACCTTTGACCATATCTTCAAAAAGAAATATCGATATCCCAATGAAGCAATCCAGCAGCCTTTAGTGAAAGCAATATAGTGACTATTTAGAAAGAAAAAAAAGAGTCACTAAACACAGCATCTCCTTTTTTTTCAATTCTCAATTTGATGTTACTTGCATAATTTGTATGTACAGCTTTTGAAATGTTGATTATTTTTCTGAACTGAGGTTCCTATGTTACAGGTTCTCTTTCAGAACGATTCCCCTGCTACTTTACTTGCCCGTGTGATTGGAATTATTAGTCCAATTGGCCAAGACATGCTAGTCAAAGGGCGAGACACATACAAATACTTCTCCAAAAACCACATGCTTTATGACCGTAACCAGGTACTCTATAAATTCATTTTTATATTTTTCAATTTACTTTGTCTTGTTTGCAATAAGTCCAAAGATTGTGTTTTCCCTTTTGTGCAATTGATGCATTACATTTATATAAAAACATGGTCACATGGGCGAGCGAGGAGCGTTAGGTAACTAATTTGAGTGAGTTTGGGATTGAAACAGATCATTCTTGTAGCATGGTTTCAAAAACACTGTTATCACACCTTTATTTATCGAATATTTGGCTCATGTTTCCTTATTCTTCAGGACACAAACAGACTAGAGTACTTGATTCCCAAAAAGACGTCATTAAGACATCGCTTACCCATGGGTGACCAAGGGTTCATAGACTTCGTCTCTCATCTGCTGGAAATAAATCCAAAAAAACGCCCTTCAGCCACAGAAGCTTTGAAACACCCGTGGTTATCATACCCTTATGAACCAATTTCATCTTGAAATATTAAGACTCGGTTAATTTGCTTGAAGATACGTGGAAGAAGCTTCGCTAATCAATTAAGCCGTCTCATTGGCAAGTTGTACTTATATGACATGGTCAGAATGTTTTGAAGGACTTTGTATCTTTAGCGAGTTGTGGTCGAAGGATAGTTGTTAGTTTGTTGTACATATTATCATGCCAGTAATATTGTGTGTTTAGGGGTCATTGGTAATAGTTAGTGTAGTACTCCGTAGTATATTAACCAAGTTTTGGGGTGATTTTGATGTATCGAGGCATTTAAAGCCGAAATGGAATGGTATTTGTTGAAATTGTGTTCTTTCTAATTCGTTTCCTGGTTATATGACTGTTTGAACTATGAGAACTGATGAAGTGTATTGTGACGAACCAACATTGCTCATATATAGTTAGATATTGTTCCGAAACCAGTAAGAATATGATCTAGATTTGGTAAAAAAATCAAACGATTGTAAACCCAAAACGAACTGGCACACACGTTCACACGTACGCTCTGTGCCAACCAATATGAGCGAAGATTTGTCTGCACGGCTCAATATTAGACGGACTAAACCATGGTTCATTTCACTCGCACCCCCGAGAGTTTGAAGCTACGCACACGGTACAAGAGAGGAACAAATGCTACGTAGAAAATTCGCGTTATACACTAACTGCAAAGAATAGATAAATACCGTAATGTTTTACATTAAAGACTAATAAATTAACGGTCAAGGGAAGACATCAAACCCATTAAATTTGTCAACAAGTTTGGTAAATGTCATTTAAGCATCGTTAAAAACAATGGATCGATAATATTACTCACGTATAGTGGCGACGATGCATACTAATCTAGTACACTATATTATAAAGCATTTATAACATTTTATTTTTAAAAGTCTTAAAAATTCAAACTTTTAAACTTACTTATTATGGAAATATAAGAATGTGTAATCTTGACCATCTATCTCATTTTAAGGAACCACATCTTAGAGTGATATGTGTCACTTTTTAATTAAAAAACCACATTTATTTTTAAATTTAAATATTTTTTATCTATTTATTTTTTTATAATCTAATTTTACCATAATTTTTAAAATTTTGTGTTCTTTAATTAAACATCTATTTTCATATATTTTTATTAGTTTTTAATGCCCCCGAAACCGCTACTTTGCGTGGATACCATGCTAGCATCAATTTATTGTGCAACTTTTTATTTTTGTATATATGCGTATGGAGTAAGTGATAGTGAACAAATTTGTGCTTTAAATTGAAATGTGCGTGTGTTTAGAGAAAGAAATTAGAGACTAATATATGAAACCATTAACAGTATTGTGAACAAACGGATGTGTAACCCCACTAGAAGCCACCTAAACTATTTTTAATCCTTCAAGCCGTCGGTTTTGCGTCTAAACAGTGTCGGCTAAAGCCGCGGCTCCACAGTGCATCCAAGCCGACCCACTCCCTGAAACCGACCTCTCTACCAGACGGTTTCGCTAGAGCACCGACTCACGATTCAACTTGGATAAATGTTATATGGTATAATTAAGTATTTAAATATTTAAGAGATTGCATTGCATCTTATAAGTAAAAATATTTTACCGAATCATATATGATTTCATAAAATCATATATGATTTGTGATTCCGACGAACTTTTTTTCAATTTTGTTTCAGTCACGAATTGCGAAAATCATATATGATTCGTATGACGAATCATATATGATTCGTATAACGAATCATATATGATTTCATAAAATCATATATGATTTCATAAATCATATATGATTTCATAAAATCGTATATGACTTCATAAAATCATAAAAAAAAGTTCGTCGAAAGTACATAGTGTCGCCCC
Source organism: Tanacetum coccineum (assembly GCA_026074375.1). Taxonomy (NCBI): domain Eukaryota; kingdom Viridiplantae; phylum Streptophyta; class Magnoliopsida; order Asterales; family Asteraceae; genus Tanacetum; species Tanacetum coccineum. The sequence continues at coordinate 63,085 of BQNB010001198.1, forward strand.
TCTATAGAAAGATAATTTAATTCTCGTCGCGATGATATGTTTTGTTTTGCGTAACGATTAACAGTGTGTGAGATATTTAATTTTTAAAAAAGAGGTGGAAAGTGAGTTTTTTATTTTTGATGAAAAAATGAGTGGCTAGGATTGGTTCATTGGGTCTATGACAAATATTGGGTCTATATTGAACTTTTGGCTATGAAACCATTAACAGTATTGTGAACAAATGGATGTGTAACCCCACTAGAAGCCACCTAAACTATTTTTAATCCTTCCAGCCGTCGGTTTTGCGTCTAGATAGTGTCGGCTAAAGCCACGGCTCCACAGTGCAACCAAGCCGAAAGGCGACCTCTCTACCAGACGGCTTCGCTAGAGCACCGACTCACGATTCAACTTGGATATAAATGTTATATGGTATAATTAAGTATTTAAATATTTAAGAGATTGCATTGCATCTTATAAGTAAAAAATGTTTTTACTCTAACAACATTACTCTTTTATTAAGTTTTCAAAATTTAAGTAAATATGACTCGCGTAAAAAGAAAAAAAAGTGAAAAATAAATAGTTTTGTCCAAACACCATTTTTTCTCATAAAAACACACACACTCACCGGCGGTGCACCCCCCATCAAAAGGTAACAACCACCTACATTATTACATTCTTCTCTCATTCCTAACCCTAATTTTACAATCCTGCCACCATTCTCCGTCGTCTTACACGGCGGAGCAACGGCATTATCCGATCTATTTATTATCTTCAGTTTTCTTTACTTTTTATCATATTTTTACAGAAATTGATTGTTATTTAGCTGATAATGAATAAAAGAAAGAGGACTAAAATGTTACTAGTTTCTGTTCGAGAGGTTTCGCTATACGGCTTGTTAGAATTTAGCGGAATTTGATTCTTATTTGTATCATTATTAATCAAAATCGAAAACGTTATCAGTTTGTGCGGTTTCGTATAGAATTCGGTGGTTAAGTTATGTGAATGTTATGAAATGTGGTTGTTTGGAGTATCAAATTTTATGAAATGTGGTTTTGCAGCCATAGATTGTTATTTAGTTGATATTTCATCGGAAAAGGACTCAATTGTTACTAGTACTAGTTTAAATAATTTGCGCGGTTGGGTTAAGTTATGCGAGTGTTATGATATTAGTGGTTATGTTATGTAGTTGAAAATGAAATCGAAAAGAGGACTCAAACTAAAATTTGTTACGAGTGTAGAAATTTGTTTTGGTTTGAACGAATTTGATATATCGCTTGATAGAATTCGGTTAAGTTATGTGAATGAATGTTGTGAAATGATTGTTTGTTAGGATTATAAAATTTTCGCTTATAATGTATTTTCTACAAGAAAGTTATTAGTAGATATTACCAAATTTGTGTTTATGATATTAGTGTTGTCGTTGAATGATTGTACGGAATTTGGTTGTTGTTTGTTTGGTAATGAATCAAAAAGAGGACTAAAATAGTAAAATGTCACTAGTTTAGACAAATTGTTATTGGTTTGAGCGGTTACGGTATATCGCGTATAGAATTTGTTATTTAATATGTTGAACTATATGTATTTTTGGATACATTTTATCGAAGTGCAGAATTCAGTGATCTTTGGATTCATTACCAAAAAAGAAAATCAAATTTCTAAATTGCTTACACAATTAAGTAAAGAAATGACAAGCTTATTCAAATGATTTGTTGGTCCAACTCCAGAGAATATAAGGCTCCTTGTGTGCATATCAAAATCTAGTACGAACGATCATCACAAAATTACCCCTTTAAGATGCATACTCTGGCATTAGTAAACTCAAAAATGTCCATTATGTCATTCCCCATGCTAGATGCAACCTCAATTTACTTTGGGATGTGCTTCCATATAAAAGACCAAATCGTCATGAGATATGCCGTAATTAAAGTGCTGATATGCTTTTATGAGAAGTGTGTGCAAAAAAACTGTCGTTAGGTGCTTCATGGTTAGAATCCTCGGGAAGCCAAAAAGAATTATTTTCTGTGTTGTTGTTGTGCGTCAAAGTAACTTCATTTGTGCTCTCTGCTTTAAAAGCGAGCAGTTTAATTATTTTTTATTTAAATATAATTATCTATGCGATATTAGACTGCCTTTCTAATAATGGGAAGTTTATATATTATGTCTTGGCAGGTATTAGAAGTTAACTTGAGATATACCTGATGGGATATATTGGTGCTCATGGCATTAATGCACTGCACAAATATAAGTACAGTGGAGTTGATCACTCTTATCTTGCAAAATATGTCCTACAACCATTTTGGAGTCGATTCGTGACTTTCTTCCCTCTTTGGATGCCGTAAGCACTATTCAGTTTTTTTCTCTTCTCATAACATACTTATTATCTCTCTATGTATTTGCTAATAAGTAATAAACACCTACTATGTCACCCTGTGTGCGTGTTAAAAGTTAAAACATGCACTTGAATGCATACTATGTAATGTGTAGTAAAGTCGTTTTTATATGGGACTAATGTTCTTTTTCTTCTTGTTGCATGTCGTGGATGCTTTAGACCCAATATGGTAAGATGCTTCTTTTGCTTTGCTATATTTAACCTGATGTTCTTTATAATCTTGTCTCCTTACCCTGTTTTATGTTTTTAGATTACACTAATGGGATTTATGTTCTTGCTCATCTCTGCATCACTTGGTTATGTGAGTGCAAATTTCTATGCTATTTTCATTTATTTTTTGGCTATTTTATTTGTTATATCTTGTTAACATGTTGAAAATATTTTTTTTTATATAAAATCAGAGTTTACTCTCAACTTTCTACAAAAACAAGTTTTTCTTTTTTCTTATTTTGTTACTAAATTCTGTTATATGTTTGATTGTGTTTTAGATATATTCACCTCAATTGGATTCTGCACCACCAAGATGGGTTCATTTTGCTCATGGATTACTCCTCTTCTTGTACCAGGTATGTTTACCATTTTGAAGTGTTTGTTTCAGTATGCTATTATTTACCTTTCAGTTGAGTTTTCATATTCATAAATCAGTTGTCTACAACTCTACATGGTCGTTTTGGGTATTATTTCTTCATTGGAATATGTTTTAAATTCATGTTTGTTTATGCAAGACTTTCGATGCGGTTGATGGAAAGCAAGCTAGAAGGACAAACTCTTCTAGTCCATTGGGAGAACTTTTTGATCATGGTATTCAATGATTTTGGACTCTATCTCCTACGCAGTTCTGTGATAAAATCTGTTAATTTATGGGCTTTCTACATTTCTGCAGGATGTGACGCACTTGCTTGTGCGGTATGTCTTCTTTATTTCTCAAATATAATTGGCATTTGGCTGCTGAGGTTATCATAGCTTAGTATACTTAATTGAATCAGTTGGAGGCATTGGCTTTTGGGAGCACTGCTATGTGCGGAAGATACACATTTTGGTTTTGGGTGATTTCAGCTGTCCCGTTCTATGGAGCAACGTGGGAGCAGTAAGTACATAATTATTCTGGATTTTCTTTAAAAACATTAAAAATTTAAATGCTGTAATAGTTGAGGTTATCGGTATAAATTGCTGAAATTAGTTATATCTTGCAGTTACTTTACCAACACGTTAATCCTTCCGGCAGTAAATGGACCTACCGAGGGTCTCGCGTTGATATATGTGGCACACTTCTTTACGGCTATTGTTGGTATGCAGTTACCTGTTGCCTAGAATTTTCTGTTCTGTCATGTAACAATTTTATTTGTCTGATCATTAAGCGTTTCATCTTTTGGTCATATATTTAATTACAGGTGCTGAATGGTGGGCCCAAGATGTTGGGAAGTCTATTCCTCTGCTGGGTTGGGTTCCGTTTATTGATGGTACAGTTCCATTAAGGAATGTTTGTAGTTTCACCCTGTCGATATAATAACTTTGCTATTAAGATTTTAAACCCTATGTGTTGGTCAAAACTAGTATGCAAATAATTGTAATCTGTAGTTGATACTGACTTGATAACCGATGCTTTATATACTATACAGAGACGTTGATTTCGTATAATTGCTACCTGACTCAATCTTCCATGTTATTGAATTCAGGAATTCCTACCTACGGAGCAGTTCTGTTTTTTATGATAATTTTTGCCGTTATACCAACAATCACTTTTAAGTAAGTATTTCTCTCCATTTTAAACGCAAATTTACTCGTCATATATATGAGTGTAACGTCCTTTTGCAACATGAAAATTAAATTAATAAAAACAAAAGTTTGACAGCAGAATTCAGGTCAATGTATGATGTCTTCTAATTGCATCTTTTTTGTTTCAGTGTGCAGAATGTTTATAAGGTTGTAAGCCTGAGACACGGAAGCATGCTAAAGGCCTTGGCTATGGTAATCATATATCTTTCTCTATCAAATGGTTAATCTCTTGATTCATATAAGACTTATCGTTCGTTCTGTATCTTTTAATGCCAGCTTGTCCCATTTGGTGTACTCTTGTCAGTAGTCCTGTTATGGTATGTACCCCTTCATATATTTATGGTTTGTTACAATACTACTTATGTCCCACAATATCAACACTTCATATATTGGTTTGTCCCAATTCCCAAAAAGGTTCCATTTCCATTCTGTGAAAAAAACTCTTTTACAACTTTACCTATTTTCCCTTGCCAATTTATTTTCATGATATCGAGGGGTGTTTTAGGTATTTGATTCTTTGTCAAAACTTTCAATAAAGTGATGATCTATGTGCCAAGCCAAGATATGTATTTTTTTGGGATGGGATTATTTCTATATCTAATATAGGATGTATATTCTATTCTTTTTTCAGGGACTATATGTCTCCATATAATTTGATTGGGCAATATCCACATATGGTTGTTATGGGAATTGGACTAGCATTTGGATTTCTTGTGGTAAGTTTGTAGTTTATCTTTGCCATTCAGTCATTATCCTCTATTAGATCATGGTATGATGTCCACTCGAGAAAATAAAATCCATTCTATGTATTCCCTTCATATCCTCTTATAGGAAAATTAGATCCCGACCATTAACCAATCCTCATTTGAGATTTCAGTTTCTGTAACTCTGAATTTTCTTCAACTCATCTTACAGAAATTTGTGCGGTGAAAAATCCGATTGGCTAGTTGGCCAACTTTGTAAATTTAGGCTAGAAGAATGCCAAGAATTGTATAGATAAACATGTTGCGGTTTCTCTTTTCATGTTGTTAACGACCTACCTGTTCAAAATTTAGGCTAGAAAAGTCCTAGGAAATGTATAGTTACATTATTTTACCTCTTCGGATATTTTTGGATAATCACAACGACTGAAAATATTTATAGTCTATCTATCTCGTGTGTAGGTCAAAGCTATCGTGATTTTATTTGATGTTACACTATCGTCTATGCAAGAAAAACTTGAAGATTGTTTTGGATTATGCTATTTTTTTAAGTTTGTGTCGGATAATTAACTACCGTGTAAAAAAGTTAATTTAGTACCTTCATATGTTTACAGGGAAGGATGATATTGGCCCATTTGTGCGATGAGCCTAAGGGATTAAAAACTAGCATGTCCATGGTAAGTTCGGTTTAATATCCTTTTGTTCAAAATTATTATAAACCATTTTTCTTTAATTATTTTGATTTCTGTCATCAGCCTTCCTGTTTTTATAGGTTAGTCTACAAAAGATTTCTATAATAATTTGTTTTGTCATATTACAGTCTTTGTTCTATCTCCCGCTCGCGATTGCAAATGCACTCACTGCCTTGTTGAATGAGGGGTATGTTGTCATCTAACTACACACTTTTTTACTTCATAAATGCGATGGATAGAATGGAATGCTATAGCGATCTTGTTTTTAATCTATTGGTTCTAGCTAATCGCTAACAAAATGATATTCAAATGTGTGGCAGAATTCCCCTAGTTGATGAGAAATGGGTTCTTCTCGGTTTCTGTATGTACACAGGTACGATTGTTATCATGATTTCAAATCAAAGATCATTTGATTATCCTTGTAAAATATGTTTATTATAATATCTTTGGAATAAGCCTCAAACTGCATCGTTGTTATGATACATGTGATAGAGGAAGGGTTGTTACGAGTTTTTTTGTTAAGGCAGCATCTTAACCTTGATTTTTTGTGGCCTTTATTCTAGGTGCACTGTATCTACACTTCGCTACATCAGTCATTCACGAAATAACAACAGCTCTTGGAATCTATTGTTTCAGGTACGCAATCGGTTGCCACATCCATATTCTTATTAATTTGTTAAATAATATCATAATTGTATCCTAAGTAATATATAGATCAACTTACTTAAAAAATTACCGTAGGTCGTTTTGGTTATGTTTTATCCTAACCGGGTCATAAGGGCAAACACAATTTAGCTGTAAATGGAACTAGGGATGCAAACAAGTCAAATCGAGTCGAACATTGGGAGCCCTCGACTTGACGATATTATGTCTGGCTTGAGCTCGGTTTGATAATTCGGCGAGCCTTCATGAGGAAGCTCGATTTATTTGTAATGATGTGCTTTTTTTAAACCAAGTAAAGTTTAAATATAAGATAAGATTTGAATTCGGCTCGAAAAGTTCGATACATAAATAAGTTGGTGTATTTACAAATAAGCCTTTAAAATAAACATAATATATACGAAACATATATGCCAGTTAAAAGCTCGAATAGCTCGACAATAACTTGAGTCGAGCCTATATAAGCTCGAATTCGACTCGATACACATTTTGAGCTCATTTTCTAGGCTCGAGCTCGAGGCTGAAAAAAGCTCGGCTCGAACGAGATCGAGTCGAGCTCGAGTTACTCGACAAAAGCTCGACTCATTTACACACCTAATGGAACAGGTGAAAAAGTCGACTAAAGTGTATCTTAAAAGCTTACATATCTTTACGCATTGATTTTATAATTAGACAAAAAAGTGGCAGGAGTTTGTATACTTTTTCTTGATTCTTTGGCT